>PVKM010033187.1:0-16071 GCA_004027735.1 Carollia perspicillata
TATTATAGTAGTATTTTTTCTTCCTATATATTAGATTTTAGTCTTCTTGATTTCCAGGTAATTATAGACACCCATAAAAGGCTGAATCACTAGAAACTAAATTGAATTAAATATAATTATATTTTATTTGCTAATTGTTTTTATGTAAGAATAGATGAAATATTTGTTTTCTGACAGCACCTTTTGCTGCTTTTATATAACTCAATGGACACACACATATATAATCAATATTATACATACGTGTGTGTGTGTATAAATATTGATTCCAGAAAGAGGAAGAAGTAGGGAGAAAGAGAGATAGGTAAGAGAAACACTGATCAGTTGCCTTCCACACATATCCTGATGGGACTAAATTTGAAACCTAGGTATGTGCCCTGACCAGGAATCGAATCTGTGACCTTTTGGTTTATGGGGCATCTCTCCAAGCAAATGAGCCACACTGGCCACTGCTATAATTCAATGCTTTTTATTTACAGTCATATTTTATTGGCTTTGGAGAGAACTCCATAATAGAAAATATTAAAGAAAACTAGAAATATAATTAAATGTATGTAAGAAAAATAAAATAATACATTTTAATGATTTTACTTATTCACAAAAATCAAATATAACCAAATATCTTGTCATTTCAACATAATTTAATATAGCATACTAGCCCTTTATATGGACCACTTTCTATGTCCAATAATATTTCAGAGTAATCACTCAAAGTTGCATTTTTAATCAATAAGTATTCTTTTTTCCTCTTAATGAAATTATTGAGTAAAATACTTGCAGTGATATTTAGCAGCAATAAATACAGCTGATATGAAATGCATCCATTGCAGTTATAGCAGTAATGATATAATATAAATATATCTAATATTGTAGTATATGCACATATATATTTCATAACGACAAATATGAGATGAAAAAATAAAATTTGAATAGTCATACAACCTTCCAAGACTTAACCACAAGGAAACAGAAAATCTGAACAGATCAATTACTAGTAATTAAATTAAAACAGTAATAAAAATACACCCAACAGACAAAAGCCCAGGTCCACATGGTCTCAGAGGTGAATTCAACCAAGCCCTTAAACAAGGATCAATACCTATTCATGTCAAACTATTCCAAAAAACTGAAAAAAAAGAATGGACCCAGACTCATTTTGTGAGGCCAGCATTACCCTCATACCAAAGCAAAAAAAAAAAAAAAAACACAAAAACAAAAAACAAAAATGCTACAAAAATAAGAATTATAGGCCAACTTTCCTGAGTATTATAGATGCCAAGATTCTCAACAAAAATACTAGCAAACTAAGTTCAATGGTCCATTAAAAAGATTATACATTATGATCAAATGGGATCTATACTGGACATACAATTGGTGGTTCAAAATCCATAAAACAATGTGATCCATCACATTAACAAAACCAAGAATATAAATCATATTATTATCTCAATAGATGCAGAGAAACAACTGATAATATTCAATATTTATTTTTGACAGTACTCTCAATAAAGTGGGAATAGAAGGAACTTAGCTCAACTAGATAAAGGATCTGTATGGTAAGTGCACAGCTAACATCATACTCAATGGTAAAATGCTGAAAGCTTTTCCTTTAAGATCAGGAGCAAGACAAGGATGCTCATTCTCACCACTAACTATCATTCCATACAGTAGCGGAAGTTCTAGACACAATGATCAGAAAAATAGAAGAAATAAAAGGCATCTGCATTGGAAAGGAAGAAGTAAAATTGTACTAATTGCAGATGACATGATATTACATATAGAAAACCCTGAAAAAAACACCAAAAAATTAGAAGCATAGTAATAGACTCCTAAAAGAATGGCACACTGACTTCTAAATTAATTTCCAACCAGACTTTCAAAGAGAAAGAGTAGTCATAACAGTTTACTTCTTCAAGACCAACAGAGAGTCTCACTAAGCTGGAGTCTTATACAAAGCAAAATACTTACCAGAGTGATATTCTATCACCTTACTATGTTCTGTTGATTTTAAACAAGTTATGGTTTCCATCTTCACTCAAGGTAAGAAGATTACAGAAATCAGTTAATTATCAGAGTTGTTTATACATTTAGGTGTTTTTCCTTTCCTTGTCTACATAGTGAACTTTTATTCATTTTTCAACTTTGGTGAAAAAATTAACTATTGTTAAAATATAAGCAGTAAATCTTGATTATTTCATGTTATGTTTCTCAGTGTTAAAATTTTAATTTTTCATAGACAAATATTTTTAAAGGTATAAGTAATACCTTTATTCAGACATAGCCTTCCTTTCTGTCTTTGTTTACTTTTTATTATCATAGTTACTAGCAATAAATCAATAAAAACAGGATAACAAAAGGAAAAGTTCAGGAAAAATAACCTCTTCCATGTGAATTAAAATGCATGTGCACATACAGGTCACTTCCTGCCCACATTCTGTCCTGCTGTACAAAAAATTACACAAAATAGCCTTCTTTTCAGAGTTTTCTTATTTCATCAGGTAGATTTAATTTTGCATTTTTCTCCCATTACTAATAGAGAGTATATTTGAAATACAAAATAGATTGACAGACAGGTCAGTTTGTACACATACACATGCATGCCCACATGAATGCATATACTGAAGAGTAATATCACATAGAAGTATAGATAAATGATACTTCTCTTTTGTTTTCATGTCCTACATTGTTATAGAGATAATTGAAATCAATGTGTAAAGATATGCACATATAAAAATAAATACATAGTTTTGTTTACAGCTGAAGTTTTTATAAGTTAGATATACTGTCATCAATTTGTATATCTTCAATGTTTGTAGCATAAAAAGTATTTAAATAACATTTGTTCACTGTCTACATAGAAAAATTTCAGTGACATTTCCCCTCAAGAGTTAAAAGAATAAAATATTTTTCATTTAGATATACTATATTCTTCAATAATTACAATTCTGATTTGATTTAAGAGAAAAACTAAGTTCTACTCACAATTCATTTGTTTTACGCTTTTGTGTGTTTGCTTTTTAACATGCCATAAAAATCAGTGTTTCTCAAAATGTAGCGTGCTCCCTAGACATACTTCATTAGACATAGTTAATCAGAAATCTCTCTTGGTATCAGGTCTAGAAACTGGCACTGTATAAATCTCTCAAGTGATTAATATAAGCAATAATTTAAAGGATATTTTCTAAGACTTCATGCATATGCAGTGCACAAACTCTATCCTATAAAGAATAGATTATTATTACTGTCACTATACTGAGAGATTGAAAATTTAACATTGAAACCTTGGTCTGAAATAAGGAAAAATGACATAAAAGTTGATCCTGTAGTGAAGACTTCCAGTAAAGCATAACTCTACAGTGTATCACTATCTTTAACTCACTTTGTTTGCAGCGTCAATAAAAAAGAAATAACTACTATTTAAATTGTTTTACTTATATACATATGTACTATTTATTAGAAGCGCCATCACAATATTTTATACTTTATAAACAAAATTTAACTACACATAGAGAATGTTTAATTATTGCTTATATAGAATTCATGTATATAAATTACAAAATACATAAATTTCATAAAAGCATTTCACAAACTTTCAGGTCATATATGTTTTCTACTGTGTTCATTATAATTCCTTACTTATTGTTAAAATAAATAATATTGGGGAAAAGTCTATTACTTTAAAGGATAACAGCTACAGAAAACAGAAAGATTAATGTAAAAGAAGACAGAATTCACTGAAAATTTCTACTTACTATTTAAGAAGTCATATTAAGGTAATAAAATATACTTTTCTAGAAGATAAACTCCCATCAACCCTAGTTAATAATGTTAACCAAGGGATATATTAAGAAGTGCTACTAATTATACATCTCTGATATTTAATTATGGCAATAAATGAGAAATATGTTAATAAAATAATATTTCTAAAATGTACAGTTATTTGATATTTTGTAGTGAATCATTAATTTAGTTTATACAATGTTTATCTTGCTCCAAAATATTAATATTATTGGGTTTATATGTCATAAAATATTTATAATGGAGATCAAATGTTCAGTAAATTATAAACAGGGTAAGTGTATCTGAAATTGAGCATTTCTGAATTTTAGATAAAAGAAACAATCCAAATGTCAACATGGTATAAAAACAACATAGCCTTATTTAATATTCAAATTTTGGCTTTATTGACTTAATAAGTAGCAATTTTATTTGTCATCTATATTTGTGCAGATGTGTGTGCTAGAATTTTCCTATTACAATTAGAATGACAATTTTCAGTTTGTTGTAAAGAAAAAAATCAAATTTTGCAATGAAAAATTTAGAAACATTACAGAGAAACAACTTTAAGTATACTCTATTCCCTGTCCATATTAATTATAATTTTAATTTTAACTTTTTTATTTTATTAATTTGTATTGTACTGTTTTCCTCCTTACTATTACTATTTCCCATTACTATTTTCCATTACCATTACTATTTACCATTACTATTTTCCTCCTTATACCCACTCCACCCGTCAATCACCTCACTGTTGTCTATGTCGATGAGTCTTTTTTCCTTTCTGCTCTATCCCTGTCTGCATAACCCCCATAGCTGTCACTCTGCTTTCTGTCTACAAGTTTGTCTCGACTTTGCGTATTGGTTGTTGGTTCATTAGATTCCACACAAGAGTGAAATCATTTAGTGTTTGTTCTTCTCTTCCTGGCTTATTTCACTTCACATAATGTTCTCCAGGTCCATCCAGGCTGTCACAAAGGGTAAATTTTTCTTCTTTTTTATGGCTAAGTACTATAACATTGTATAAATGTCCCATAGTTGTTTTATCCACTCATCTACTGATGGACACTTGGACTGCTTCCACATCTTGGCAATTGTATGTAAGGCTGCAACAAACATGGGGTGCTTATGTTTTATCAAATTAGTGCTTTGTATGTCTTCAGATATATTCCCAAAAATGGGATCACTGTGTCAAAAGACAGTTCCATCTTTAATTTTTTTAGGTATCTCCAAATTGCTTTCCACAGTGGCTGCACCAATCTGCATTACCAGCAA
Organism: Carollia perspicillata; assembly: GCA_004027735.1. Classification (NCBI taxonomy): domain Eukaryota; kingdom Metazoa; phylum Chordata; class Mammalia; order Chiroptera; family Phyllostomidae; genus Carollia; species Carollia perspicillata. The sequence goes on from PVKM010033187.1 coordinate 5,050, forward strand.
CAATACAAAAGGGTTCCCCTTTTTCCACATCCTCACCAGCACTTGTTGTTGACTTACTGAAAATAGCCATTCTGACCAGTGTTAGGTCATATCTTATTGCAGTTTTAATTTGCATTTTTCTGATAATTAGTGACATTGAGCATCTTTTCATATGCCTATTGGCCATCTGTATGTCCTCTGTGGAGAAATGTCTATTCAAGTCCTTTGCTCATTTTTTAATTGGATTGTTTGGGATTTTTTTGGTGTTCAGTTTTACAGGTTCTTTATAAATGTTGGACATTAACTCCTTATCAAGATGTATTGGCAAATATGCCCCCCCCATTCCATGGGTTGTCTTTTTATTTTGCAGCTGGTTTCCTTTGCTTTGCAAAAGCATTTTAGTTTGATGTAGTCCCATTTGTTTGTATTTTCTTTTGTTTCCCTTGCCTTAGGAGATATATCTGGTAAAATATTGCTACAACCGATGTCTAAAATTTTGCTGCCTAGGATTTTTCTTTCTAGGATTTTTATCATTTCAAGTCTATCATTTAAATCATCAATTGATTTTGAATTTATTCTTGTTTGTGATGTAATAACATGGTCAAGTTTCACTTCTCTGCACTTATGGTTCAAATTTCCCAACACCATTTACAAATAAACTGTCTTTAGTCCATTGTATCTTTTTACTTCTATTGAATATTAAATGACTATAAAGGTATGGTTTTAGTTCTGTTTTATTGATCTATGCATTGTTTTGATGCCAGTACCATGCTGTTTTAATTATTATCATCATATCATAGTATGATATTAGGTAGTGTGATTACTTCAACTTTGTTCATCTTTCTCAGGATTACCATTTCTCTGCAAGGTCTTTTGTGGTTCCATATAAATTTTTTGTGTATTTTTTTCTAGTTGTATGAAATATGTCATTGGAAGCTTGATAGGAATTGTGTTGAATCTATAGTTTTGTTTTGGGTAGCATAGACATTTTAGTTATGTTAATTTTTCCTTTCCATGAGCATGGTATGTGCTTTTACTTATTTGTATCTTCTTCAATGTCTTATAATTTTCTGAGTACAGGTTTTTTGCATCTTTGGTTAGATTTATTGCTGGGTATTTAATTGTTTTTGATGCAATTGTGAGTGGGAATTTTTTCTTAATTTCACTTTCCAATAGTTCATTATAGGCATATAAAATGCAACTGATTTCTGGCTATTAATTTTGTATCCTGATAACTTACTAAATTCATTTTTCAGTTCAACTAGTTCCTTGGTGGAATTTTTAGTGTACTCAGTGTACAGTAACATGTCATCTTCAAATAGAGTTTTACTTCTCCCTTTCCAATTTGGGTGTCTCTTATTTCTTCTTCTTATCTGATTGCTATGTCTAGGACTTCCAGTGCTATGTTGAACAAGAGAAATAAAAGCAGACATACCTATCTTGTTCCCAATCTTAAAGGGAACCCTTGTAGTTTGCCTGTTGAGTATGATATTGACAGGGGTTTGTCATACATGGCCTTTATTTTATTTAGGCATGTTATATCTATTCCCATTGTGCTGAGAGTTTTATCATAAATGGGTGCTGGATTTAATTAAATGATGTTTTTGTATTTATTTATATTATTATATGGTTTTTATCCTTCATTTGTTTTATGTGGTGTATCACATATTTATTTGGAGTATGATACCAAACTTGCATTTCCTCAGTAAATCCCACTTGATCATTGTGTATGTTCTTTTTGATGTATTTCTGTGTTATGTTTGCTAATATTTTGTTGAAAATTTTAGCATTTATATTGATCAGGTATATTGGCATACAATTTTCTTTTGTTGCAGTGTCTTTATCTGGTTTTTGAAGTAGGATAATGCTGGCATCAAAAATGAGCTTAGAATCTTCCCTTTTCTTGAACATTTTGAAATATTTTGAGAAGAAGAGGTGTTAGTTCTTCTTAAAATGTTTGGCACAATTCATCTGTGAAGCCTACTGGTCCAGGGCTTTGGTTTTCTGGGAGATTTTTCATTACTGCTTCAATTTCATTAGGTGTAATCCATCTACTCAGATTTTCTGATTCTTCCTAATTTAGTTTTGGAAGATTTTGTGTTTCTGGCAATTTATCCATTTCACCCAAATTTTCCAATTTTTTGGCAAATATTTTTTCATAATATTTTCTTAAAGCCCTTTGTATTTCTTTCATGCCAGTTATCATTTCTTCTCTTTCATGTCTGGTTTTATATATTTGGGCCCCCTCTATTTTTTACTCAATGAGTTTGGTTGAAAGCTCATCGATCATTTTTTTTTTCAAATAACCAACTCTTGGATTCATTGATCTTTTATATCTTTTTTAAGACTATATTTCATTTATTTATGCTCTGATATTTATTACTTCCTTTCTTCTATTCACTTTGGGCTTTGGTTTGTTGTTATTTTTCAAGTTCTTTTAAATATAAAGTTAGATTGTTCATGCTTTGCTTTTTAAGATAGGCCTATGATGCTATGATTTCCCCTTAGGATTGCTTTTCTTGTGTCCCACAGATTTTGGGTCGTTGTGTTCTCATTTTCATTTGTTTCAAAATATCATTTGATTTCTTCTTTGATCTCATTGTTGACCCATTAATTGTACCATAACGTGTTGTTTACCTTCATGTCTTAGTGTATTTTTCAGTTTTTTCTTGTGATCAATTTCTGACTTTATACTACTGTGGTTAGAGAACATGATCAATAGGATTTCAATCTTCTTAAAATTATTGAGACTTGCCCTAGATGGCATGGCTCAGTAGATTGAGTGCTGGCCTGTGAACCAAAGGATCTCTGGTTCAATTCCCAGTCAGGGCACATGTCTTGGTTGTGGGTCAGGTCTCCCACAGTGGGCACGTGGGCGACAACCACTCATTGATGTTTCTCTCCCTCTCTTTCTCCCACCCTTCCCCTCTGTCTAAAAATAAATAAATAAGATCTTTTAAAAAATTATTCAGATTTCTTTTGTGTCCTAAGATGTGGTCTGTCCTGGAAAACCTTCTGTGTGCACTTGAAAAGTGTGTATATTCTGCTACTTTGGGGTGAAATTCTCTGTAGATATCAATCAACTAAAATCTGCTGGATCTATTGTATCATTTGAGGATGTAGTTTCCATGTTTATTTTCTGTCTGGAAGATTTTATCCACTGAAGTGAATGGGATGTTAAAATACCTACTATGACTGTATTTCTGTCAATCTGTCCCTTTATGTTCACCAAGATTTGTTTTACATATCTTTGTGCACCTATGTTGGGTACATACATGTTTACTAGGATTATGTACTCCTGTTGAATTATTCCCTTTATAATTATATACTTCCTTCTTTGTTTTCTACTATAGCCTTGGTTTTAAAGTCTATTATGTGAAATATAAGTATTGTTACCACATTTTTTCCTTTTCATTTGCATAAAATATCTTTTATCATCATGTTCTTTTTGGTCGATGTATATAGTTAGACCTGAGGTGGGACTTCTGGAGATAGTGTGTGTGTGTGTGTGTGTGTGTGTGTGTATTCCATTCAGCTACCTCATGTCTTTCTTTTGCTCAGAACATTTAAAGCATTTACATTTAAGGTGATTATTGATAGATACATATTTATTGCTATTTTATTTTTAAGTATTTTCCTCAGTTTATTCTTTTTTCTATTTCTTCTTATTCTTAATGTAAGCCTTTTAACATCTGTTGCAATATTGGTTGAGTATTAACAAACTTCTTTATATTTTTTTTTGTCTGGGAAGCTATTTCTCATTCAATTTTAAATGATAGCCTTGTTGGTGAAAGTAGCCTTGGTTATAGGTCCTTGCTTTTTAACACTTTTGATATTTCATATATATCCTTTCTGGCCTGAAATGTTTCTAATGAGAAATCAAATGGTCTAATTGGAGTTGCCTTGTAAGTAACTGCTTTTCATTTGTGGTTTTTAAGATTTTTCACCTTGTCTTTAATCTTCGGCATTTTACTTATGATGAGTCTTGGTGTAGGCCTCTATAAGTCCATCTTGTTTGAGATTCTCTATGCATCCTGGGCTTTGTCTTTTTCTTCCACCAGTATAGGGAAGTTTTCAGTTACTATTTCCTCAAATAATTTTTGATCCCTTGGTCACTCTCTACAATCTGGTATCACCATGATACAGGTGTTGTTATGCTTCGTGTTGTCTCAAAGTTTCTTAAGCTCTCATTTTTTTAATCTTTTTTTTTCTTTTTGCTATTCTGCTTGGGTGGTTTTTTTCTACATTCTCTTCCAAATCATTGATTTGATTCTCTACTTCATTTAACCTTCATTTATTCTTTTCAGTGTAGTATTTATTTCAGGTGTTGCATCTTTATTTCTGACTGGTACTTTTTTATGGTTTCTCAGTCTTTCTTCATACTGTTGAGTGTCCTTATAATAATTATTCTAAACTCTTTATCTGATAAATTGTTTGCCTCCATTTCATTTATTTCATCTTCTGGAGAGTTTTCTTGTTCTTTAATTTGGACTCTGTTTCTTTGTATTGCTATTTTGGCTTCCCCTTTGTGTTTGTCTCTATGTATTAGATTTGCAAAGACTATGGTGCAAATCTGTGTCAGATTCTGCCTATGACTGGCCCTGGGCAACCTGTTTGGAGCTATCAGTGATCCACAGCTTGTGGTCCCCTCTGCTGGGTGTGGTTGTGTGCAGAAAGAACCAGGATGTGCATAAAGACTGACTTTTACCAGCACCAGAGTGAGGGAGAGTCACCTAAAGTCTCAGAGTTCCCAGAGATCCTTTTTCCCTGTTAGGTAAACACTGAAATTGCCTCTAACTTGTACTCCTCAGCAGCCAAGTTTAAGCTCTACAAGATGGTTAGAGAAGGATTCTGTGAGTGGCACTAGTGTTTGCCCTCAGGCCCATGCCACTTGGAGGGGAGTGCTCTACCCAAGAAAGATGGCTTCTGCAGTATGGGGAATGACTAAGCACAGGGTTTCTGGTGGCCTACCCCTCAGCTCTTTCCACAGAGCCATCAAACCCAGACTCCCCTCAGGCTGCTCTAGTCCACTCTGTCTTCCATCTGTGGGTGCCCAGGGTAAGTGGTTGCAAATGAAATTTTGTGTGTTGGCCCTTTAAGAAACTCTCTGCATCTCTAGCAATCTCTCACTGGTAAACAGAAACCCAGCTGCTTTTCAGTGCTGACTGTTTTGGAGGTCTTTTCCTGGTTCTGGTGCTCTAGGCTGGGGAGTATAGCTTGGGGATTAAATCCCACACATTTCAGGTGAACGCCCCCCTTTCTGGCTGGTGAAATATCTCTCTGAACCTTCAGCTGACAGCTGTGGGTGCATAGCCAGCCCTCTTGTGCCTCCTCTACACTTCCTACTTATCTTTATGTGGTGATGTGGTTTCTTCTGTTTGTCCATGGTTATAGGGCTCCTTCCCAGCTAGTGTTCAACTCAGGATGATTTTTGTATAATTTAGTTGTAATTCCAGCTTTGTCCTGGGAGGAAGTGAGTATAGTTTGCACTTACTCCTCTGTCATTTGGGTCTCTCATATTTAATACATTTAAAAAGAGGATCAACTACATTTCTGAGTATTCCCTCTCAGAGCTTAGGCATCTGGAAGCCCAGGACAGACATGTGTTGGGAAGACCATCTGTAGACACTCACTCCTATCTTCAATTTCCTCAACCAAGTAGGCTCTAAAGCCAGCAGGGGAAATGGAATCTCTTTAGAAATATATATATATATATATATATATATATATATATATATATATATGTGTGTGTGTGTGTGTGTGTGTGTGTGTGTGTGTGTGTGTGTATTATGTATATTATATATATATATAATCTACTAAGCTTATTACATATTTTAATTAAAATCCTTGATTTTTCTTCTTGATTGGACAAAAAAATATATTATATTATTTATTCTGTTACCATATAATCTTTACATCCCCTTCATCCCTATCATTTCTTTTTATACTCCCTTACTTCTGAATTCACTTCAATCTGTATTCTGTAATTAGCCTTATACATATCTGCCTCTGCTCTTAGATTATAATCACCTCTAGCATAAGTAAGCTTTAAATATGATTTCACATATGCTCAGCATATAGTTCTAGAATAAATGGAGAGTGAACTAATTGAATAATCTAGTCATTAACAAATGAGTATAATGTCTCACTTTTAAAATATTAAAATTAAAAAACTGAAACTAAATCATCAGACTGTTATTTTATGTGATGCTCATATTGACCATGAAAAATATATGGATGCATTTTGAAATTAATGGTTCACTATCAGGTTAGATTTAGAGTATTTCAACTATATGACAGGTGTTTCCCCCTGTCTTTAGATTCTAGTTGATTTTTATGAGCTAATATGACACTCATAACACAGAACACAATACCAAGGGACAGACTGAGGATAAAGGAACAAATGTACCAGAAAAGAAGAATAGCACTAATTGAACTGCATTTCCACCCTCTTATCGCATAATTTAATTACAGAGTTTGATTACTTGTTTGGAAACTTTCGTTGCTACATAAGCAAAATGACTACAATTTATAATTACATAAATTTGTTATTTTCAATAATTATCTATTTTACATGTTTTATTCTGGTTTATGTTGTTTTTTAGTGATTGAATCTATAGTGGTCATAAATACATGATATTAATTTGATTAAAATTACATATGTCTTTAGATGTTTGTATATGTAAAATGCACATTAACATTCACACAAAATTTTCTCTTCTGACTATAAGTTGATACTACTTACCAAACTATAATATATGAGTATATTATACAGCACACAAATAAATGCACATATGTATAAACACAAACATAAAGCTATATATTTCACACATGTACCATTTTATACCTATTTCAAATGTCTAAGACTATTAACAGGATATATTTTTATTTCATAGACAGCATTTACATAATTTATTTGGGTAAATATCTAATATCTGAAAAAATATTTATACTACCAAAAATATATGGATGAATGATATATATTTAATATATTTGCTAAATAAAATTGTTGCCTTAGTCCATTCTATTAAAGAATTCCATACACTGGATTACTTGTAAATAACAAACATTTACTTCTCACTGCTCTAGAAGCTGCATAGTCCAAATTTATGGCCCCAATAGATTTTGTGTCTGGTGAGAGCCTAGTTCCTCACTGTTGACTGTAAACTCACATGGTGAGTGGCAAGAGTGTCCTCTCAGACCTCTTTTATAAGGCAGTAAAATCCACTCATGAAGGTTCCACCCTCTATCTAAACACTTCCTGAAGGTCCTATCTCTTCAGGGTTTAGATTTGAACACGTGAATTTTGGGGAAGATAATCATTCAATACTTGACACTTTTTATTGAGGTAATTCATTAGATCAACATATATTTACTTTTACATCCCTGGTGCTATGCTAGGCAATGATCATATGGCCAGAACGAGACTAGCATAGTACTTACCTTAATGTTTTTTATAATCTACAGAGTTTCCAGTAATCTCAGGACTGCCACTCAACTCAATTCTTTAACAATCATTTAATAAGCATTATATTAAATGCCAAGGATTAAACACAGAAAAAACAAATTAATATGCCTAACTTATAGACCTTATAATGTGTGAAATGACAAAAAACAAATAAATTAGGCATATATTTAAAATAATAGAATGTACAGGAAAACATGAAACAGAGTAAGTAGATCAGATTATATGAGGAGTCTTGTGACTTTAAAAGTAGTCATATGACAAATACCATATGATTTTACCTGTATATGGTATCTAAAGAACAATATAAACAAACAAAACAGAAACAGACTCATAGATACAGCAAGACTGATGGTTGCCAGGGGGTTAGGGAGTTGGGGACTGGGTGAAAGGTGAAGGAGTTGAGAAGTACATATTGGTAGTTACAAAACTATCAATGGAGATGTAAGTACAGCATAGGAAATATTATAATAACCATGTATGGTGCCAGGTAGGTACTGAGATATCAGGGGCAGACATCTTGTGAAGTATATAATTGTCTAACCACTGTACTGTATACCTGAAACTAATACAAAATAATATTGAAAAAACATATTAATTGAAAAATAGTGACTTTATGAAATAAAAATAAGTTAAAGTAAATAAATTAAAATATAATTTCCATTCTATTTCAACTGCAATAATGTTCTAAAAAATCTTCATATTTCCCTTTAAACTAAAACTTTAATCTCGGCTACAAAAAAAGAATAAAAATGAAAGGTGTAAGATGGGTCTCAATGATCAGGTGAAACATGAGCAAAAATGGAAGGAAATAAAACAGTGAACATTAAATATGTGCAGAGGAGTCAATAGCCAGTACAAAGCCCTGGAGCCAAGGGAAACCCTGGGATTTTGAAAAACCAGCTTGATCAAGGTAAACAGAAATGAATAATCAAGGGTAGTATAAAATATTGTCACAGACATAAGGAGGTCTTATGTATGTAGGCTTATAGACTATTGTGTAGACTTTAATTAAAATGGGAAACCATGAGAAGGTATGTAAACTGACATATTTATAAAATAAAACTCTGCCAATTGTGCTGAGAATTGACTTAAGGAGTGAAAGGATTTAAGTAGTTAGGGAAGTCAGCAGATTATCATAACTATCTAGGTGACATGGATAGCAGCTTTTCCAGGATAGAACCAGTGGTGGAAGTGGGAGGTAGATTCATCTATAATATGTAAAAGGAAAAGGCAGCCAGATCTTTTAACATATTGGATGTAATGTGGCCAAAAGAGAAAATTAAAGTCAATTTAAGATGTTTAATTGCAACTAGGAAGATGGGGACATCACTAAGACAGAGAAGATGTAAGGTGAAATAGGTTAACAAGTCTAGTTAGCAATTTAGAATTGGAAATTTCTAAATATATTGAAGATATTTGGGTAAATGCATCTCAATTTTAAGAGAGAATTATATACCTAAAATATTTACTTAAGAATAAGAAAATCTTGTCATGGGAGTGAGTATGGTGAGCAGTATCTGAGGACATGGCCCCTCCACAACCTCGAAGAATAGATGGCTGACTGGCCAGTGGCAATGAGGAATGAGGAAAATAATCTGTATCTGGAGCACCAGCCCTCTCGAGAACTCTATTTTTATAATAAGCAGATAGAACATTCAAACACCACTGCTACTCCCTCCACTGCTGCTAAGCCCTCCCCAAACCTGTAAGTAATGCCAAAGCCAGAGGTGGGGTATGGGCTCTCTTGCCCAATCTGCTGCCATCAGTGCACTCCCCCGCAAAGTGAGTAATAAAAGGCATGACCACATCTGCTGTTCCTCCTCATGGGTTTTTTTCTGGAATATCACAAGAACAGGTGCAGTTCTCTGGCTTGGAACTTGTGATATTCCAACTTGCAGTTGTCCCATGTTTGCTCCCCTTTATTCCCCTCTGTTCTGTATCATCCTCCAACCACCATTCCCTTCTTAGTTCATATGCATATGTTGTACATATGTAAGGGCTTTGGCTTCTCCATATCCTATGCTTAACTGTCCTTTAGTTTGTATCTACTATTTATGCTTCTTATTCCCTGTACCTTTGGCCCATTCTCCCCCCTACCACTCCCCACTGAAATCCCTCCATGTGATCGCCATTTCTGTTATTCTGTTCCCCTTCTACCTATTTGCTTAGTTTGTTTTTGTTTTTGTTTTAGGTTCAGCTATTGATAGTTATGAGTTTGGTGTCATTTTACTGTTCATAGTTTTGATCTTCTTTTTCTTAGATAAGTTCCTTTAACATTTCATATAATAAGGGCTGGGTGATGATGAACCCCTTTAACTTGAACTTATCTGGGAAGCACTTTATCTTCCAATCCATTCTAAATGATAGCTTTGCTGGGTAATCTTGGATGTAGGTCCTTGTATTTCATTACTTGGAATACTTCTTTCCAGCTCCTTCTTGCGTGTTACATTTATTTTGAGAAATCAGATGATAATCTTATGGGAACTCCTTTGTACCTCTCTCCTTTTCTCTGGCTGCTTTCAAGATTCTCTCCTTATCTTTAATCTTGGGTAATAATAATTACAATGTGCCTTGGGTAATGTAATTATCATGTGTTTCCTTGGATCCGACTTCTTTGGGACTCTCTGAGCTTCCTGGACTTCCTAAAAGTCTATTTTCTTTGCTAGACTGGGGAAGTTCTCCTTCATTATGTTTTCACATAAATTATCCATTTCTAGCTCTTCCTCTTCTCCTTCTGGGATGCCTATGATTCAGATGTCGGAATGTTTAGAGTTGTTCTGGAGGTTCCTAAGCCTCTCCTCATTTTTTTGAATTCTTGCTTCTTAATTCTCTTCAGATTGGATGTTTATTTCTTCCTTCTGTTCCAAATCTTTTATTTGAGTCCTGATTTCCTTCCCTTCACTGTTAGTCCCCTGCATAATTTTCTTCATTTCACTTTGCATTGTCTTCGCTTTTCCCTCTATTTTGTGACCATACTCAACTATTTCTGTGAGCATCCTGATTGCCAGTGTTTTGAACTCTTCATCTGAAAGGTTGGCTATCTCTTTGTCACTTAGTTGTTTTTCTGGAGTTTTGATTTGTTGTTTTATTTGGCCATATTTTTTTAATAGCACAGCTGTTACATTGTAAGGGGTGGAGTTTTAGGTATACACCAGGGTGGGGCAACCTGCCTTGCTGCATTGTGGTGCTATATGTGGGGGAGCGGTGGAGAGGGAGCAATGCTGCTTGCTCAGCTCCCTGATAGCTTTAAGTCACTTCCCTCACTACCCACAAGTAAATTGGGCCCTTCTGGCGCTAATTCTCTGGTGGGTATGTTTGTGTATGTTCTAGGACCCTATGGATCTCTCCATTGAACTCTCCTGTAAGGAGAGTTCTGCCACAACCTACTGCCACAACCCACATAGGTTTTTATAGCCAGAGGTTTAGAGGCTTTCTTTTCCCATGCTGAAACCCTGGGTTGTGCAATCCATCTCATTCCCCAGTTGTTCCTCCCAATTTACCCACATGCAAATGTGGGAATGCCTAGTCTTCTAGCTGCTGCCTTGCCTGCCCAGTCTTCCAGACACCACCTTGCC
>PVKM010033188.1:0-16086 GCA_004027735.1 Carollia perspicillata
CTGAAGCTCTCCACTGGTTCTGCTGACTCTGGGAGATGCAGGCCGAGGTCAGCCACCTCCTATGTTCCACACAGGGCCACCCAGCATGAGCTGCAATGTAATCTGCAGATGGCTGCTACTTGTGCTGGGTTTGGAGGTGCCCAGGGGAGGCCAAGCTGTGAACCAACACTGGCTACTACTAGTGCCAGACCAGGGACCACTTAGCAAGTGGTGTGGAGCATTCTGAGGCCAGATGCTGCTTATTTGAGAAATTTTAGGAAAATCTGAAGCATGATCCAAGACAGGCCTTTTACAGGGAAAAGCCATGGAAAAAAGCTTGGGTAGGTCCAAAAGCTGGGTGGGGCAGAGCCTCGTGAAATCACCATGGTGGGGAAAACAATATGAGTCAGGTTGATGGAGTCTCAGATATAACGCACACCTGCTAGCTCTGTGAAGGGAGACTTATCTAAGGGATAATGGCTTCTGCCAGCACTTCTTTCTGTAAGAAAGCTTCAACCCCTCACTAGTTCTTGCCCTGATGCCAGACAATTCAGTTCCTCCCAGTATGTACCTGGTGCCTTGCAAGCCGCTGTCCCTGCACTGGAGGTCAGAGGGAGTGAGTATAAGTCTGTGCACAGGCCTTTTAAGAGGAGCTGCCTGGGACTCTGGAAGCCTCTGCCTCACTCAGCTTCAATACCTGCTGGGTTTTAGAGCCATAAGTTATGAGTACTTCTCTTCCTGGCACTGAAACTCTGGGATGGTGGCCCGGTATGGGGCTGGGATCCCTCACTTCTCATGGGGAACTTTTACCACCAAGATATCCCTCCCAGTTTTTATCCAACACATGTGAGTGTGGGTCCAGCCCCATTCTGTGTCTCTGCCCCTCCTACCAATCTCAGTGTGGCATCTTCTTTAAACCCCTAATTGTAAGACTTCCATTCAGACAGATTTCAAGCAGTTCTGAATATTGGGTGTTCTGTAGTTTAGTTGTAATCTTGGTGTTGTCGTGATAAGTTCAGATAAGAGAAGTTGACAAGAGTAAGACTATTCCATCTAACAGAGTTCTACTCTGCTTCTTTCCATGAAAATTGACTTGATCAAAATATCTTCATCTGAATAATAATACACCCTACACATTCTGACTTTGAGTGCTAAACAAGATTTTTTAATTTTTAAAGTATTTCAGAACTTCAAATGCCAGGCCTGATAATTTATGTTTTTCATATCTTCCAATACATAAACCAGAACTATAGAGTCCAAGAAATAATTAACAAGTTCCAACTTATCTTAAAATAGCCCCCAATATAACTCACATGGCAATTCCAGCAATATGAATGTTTATCACTCATGCCAAAAATCCTCCATAGAAATCTGTTGCTGAAAACATTCTGTGGCCACATTCCCATCTGCAGAGATGCTTGTTTTTCTCTGTTTCATGCCAGAGTATTTAATCCCGTCGTCATAATAAATTGCTGTTTTCTCTGCCCTCTTCATACAATTATTTGTGTATGAATCTGAAAAAAAGTCTTGAGATGTTAAGAATAAGCTCTAGCAAGAGCATTAATAGAACCACTCCTACATTTCCCTCTTCTGATCTTTGCTTTTTCAAAATGTAGGCAGCTAACTATATCTTTCATAAAATGTCACCGTGCATTTTAAAAGATTTCAAATATTTATTGTTATCTTTTACCCTATCTGTCACCAAGGCTTACTCAGCAACTTTTGTACTCTGGCCATACAAACAACCAAAACTTCATTTTCTTTGCCTATTGGCAAATGGACACACATGCTATGACACTGTGACACATACAGTCATGGCAAATAGAGGAAATGTGTTTAATTAACCCATAGAATGTGATTTATTTCAAATAACACTAAATTTTCAATAAAACTGCTGGGGTAAAAAAGAACACATATAGTCTCTGGGCCTGCCTACTTGTCATAAAATTAGAATAAAATTATTCCTGGTTCTTCTTAATAATAAAATCTATTTGTTACCATTCCAAATCATTCCTATCAAAGGGTGTGATCGTGCAAGATTTCCACAAAAGAGGAATATGTGCATGCCACAATCTTCAGTTTCTTGCACACGAGTACTTCCTATTGCTCCCCTTTGATGTATTTTGCAAACCACATCAGGGCCAAAGAGCCTCCTACCAACTTCCTCTCAGTGTTTATAGAAGGGTTTATAGTCTCTTCATCCTTTGATATCAGAAAGGTTCGGTTTACAAAACCAGGAGGATTAAAGGGCCACTTATTAAGAAATTATTCATAACCAAGTTCTAAGTCAACACACCAAGACTGACAGATTTGTACTTGCCTCTAATATATTTTCCCAACTTCAGAGAAATGTTTCACCAAGCAACCAAGAAAATAACTCATTAAAATGTTCAAAGGATTAACTGGTTTTTATTTTATACCAAGCTAATGAGAAACAGCCATTTTCCCACAACATGTATGAAAACTTCAAGCATCCTTTAAAAAAAGGCAGATTTGGATCTTCTACCTCAAATATTTCTGAGATAATGAAGTTTCCAATAGTGTTGTTAAGAATCAATTATTTTTCACAACAAAATATGAGACGAAAGTTATTTCCCTATCATTACAAAAACAAGGATTGAAATTGACCTCCTGAAAATAGAGCAATAGGTTCACTATTCTATATTCTTCATGTGATCATAACATGTTCTTCTTAAAATCAACTATTCCAGCCAGAAATTATACTTTATACAATCATATTTCTAATACTTTCTAAGAAATCAAAATTTCTGGCAAGAAAAAACACATAGAGTTCCATTAGTAGTCAAAATGTCCCTATTGAGAAGCTCAATGGAGGAGATGGACAACCATTTCAAGGATTAAAAATGGTTTTATAGGTTGAATTTTCTGGAAGCAGGTACTAGGGACAGAGTTTGGGGTATAAGATGTTTATGGAGGCTTAATACCTATGAAGGGAAAGAAGAAAGAGAAAGCACAAATTGGTAGAGGGAGAAGTTAAGCTAAGATGCAAGCCAAACAGCCTAGGCCAATTGCTTATGCAGCTCCAGGGCAGTAATAGCCCTTCAGAGTCGTCCTGCTTTCAGCAGAAATTGTCAGGCCTTCTCCACTTCACTTCGCTCGGGGTAGGCCTCCAGGGGAAGGGTGTGACCTGGGTGAATGGAAGGAGGTGGGGGGGGTGGCGTATAACTCTCTGCAGCTGAGGCAGATCCTAAGTGGCTAGGAGCTGACCATATGGTAGTGAATCGAGTTATTCCTTGAAGAAGGATCTAGATGGCATATCTCCAAATCTACCATGGGTGGAAAGTGATGAGCAGATTTGCTTTACAAAGATTACTCCAGAAGGAGGGACTGTTGCAATAGTGTAGGTAAGAGCTGATAAGCTTTGCTATTCCTTCTTTCCCTCTCCATAGCTTTACTTTTTAGTACTTGAAATCAGACAAAACTGGGCAGAGGAGCATGCTGGTGGAATGGAGACCTGATGTGCCAACTTTGCTTTCAACGTTTTTCTCCTGCACACCCACAAACCTCTTATTAAATTGTACTTGCATCATTTTCTATGGTTCATCGGGCATTGTTACACACATCATCGCATTGGTTTGATCCTCACAGCAGATCTGCGTAACTAGATTACAACAGAAACAAGCCAGATTGCATTGGCTTGCTGCTCCCACCTGTGTGATGTGGCACCCCAAAGCACTGTTCAGTCTGCATACACTCACAGCCCCTAAGCATAGACTCATGTGTCTTCAAAAACCAACCCCTCCTCACACTTCCTCAACCAGGCACCACTCCCTTGTTGAATAAAGCTCTTCTCTTGCCTTCCTTTGTCTTTTTCCTCCTTTAAATTTCTATAGCATCAGATAGTTTTAGAGCAGGGAAGTATCCTACCCCATTTTTCCTGCCTTAAGTTCTTTCTTTTGGTGGCTCCTCCATGGTCTCTAATACTAGCCAAGAGTGTGTGATGCATCTACAACAATTGCTTGGACTGGTTATAGCTCTTCTAATAAGGAACCACTATGAACCTCTCACCACCAGGCAAGAGTGTCCCCAGAGGGACATCCTCTGCTTGTAAGGTTGTTGTCCCTAAGTATAGTTCCCACCTTCCAGCTTTGAAAGGGCTGGTCCAGGAGACATCATTGGTGGCTTGTTGACATTCCCTGAGAGGACACTAAATAGACCTCCTTGAACTGGTGGTTGCTAGAGGGTGGGTGTTGGAGTACTGGCTGAAAGAGGTGAAGGAATTGTGAAATAGAAACAGGCAGTTACAAAATCATCACAAGGATGTAAAGTATAGCATAGGGAATATAGTCAATATAATTGTGATCACTGTGGTTGGTGTCGGATGAGTACTACATTCATCAGGGGGAGCACCTTGTAAAGTATATGATTGTCTAACTACTATGCTGTATACCTACAACCATAATAGAAAAATAAAAATAAATAAATAAGTGGACCCCCTTCAGGTCCCTAGGGAAGAGGTATTAGAAAGGAAATGGGTCTGTTCTTTGTTTTATCGGGACCTCCATCTCCCAAAAGAATCTTTGTGTAAACCCAACAAGGGGGGTACACAATTAAACCAAAGTGTAAGTATTACTAGAGCACACTGTACAAAGATCTGTGCCTATCACAGTGTAGTATGTTTGACTATTATATTAGTCAGGATTCTCCAGAGAAACAGAACCAATAGGATGCTGGAGAGAGAAAGAGAGCCATTTTTAAGGAATTAACTTAAGTGACTGTGGAGGCTGGCAGGTCTAAAATCTACATGGTAGGCTGTTAAGCTGGAGACCCAGGAGAGAGTGGCAATTTGAGTTTGAAGGCAGTCTGCTGGCAGAATTTCCTCTTCATTGGGGGAAGTCAATTTTTTTCTTAAGGCACACAACTGATTTGGATGAGACCCGCTCGTACTGTGGAAAGTAATCTGCTTTAGTCAAAGTCTACTGATGTAAATAGTAATCTTATCTTTAAAAATACTTCACAGAAACATCAAGAATGTATGTGTGACCAAATCAGGGTACAGTGGCTTAGCTACATTGACACACAAAATTAACCATCACTACTACAGAGATATAAAAGACACTATATCAAAATAATCCCACTCATAGTTTATATTGATTTTCATAAATAGAAAGTTAATATAAAAATTATTTCCATGCAAAGTTTTGTTTTTGTTTGCAGCCTTATATCAAATTGGAGTTCTTGAAGGCAAGCAACAGAAACTGACTCTGCTTGTCTTAATTACAAGATAATTTATTGAAAGGACATGAAAAATGATAAAAACTTGAAAGACTAGGCCCACAAAATGGAAGGAAACCAAGGTGGCTGCAGAGGTTAGACAACCAGCAGACCACAACCATTGCGAGACAGTGCAAGTGCCCACCCCTACCTGTAGCTGCTGCCACCACAGGACACCGTCACTACTGACAGTGAATATTGAATTACTGGATGTTGGTGCCATTATCTTTGTGCCATTCAACAGAGATGTAAGTCACGGGGAAACATTAAATGTCCCCAGCCTGAGTCACACGTGTACTCCTCAGCCTCCACCACAGGTAGAGAGAATATTGGAACTTCTCGGCTTCCATGATGTGAGGTAGCACCCTGCATTCAACAAGAGTGACAGCAGCAGAGATTCCCACAAAGTAGGAAGAATGTTCAGAGTATTGTTGCCAAAGAATAAAAACTAAATATGAAACCAGAAGCACCAGGTCTACTTAAGCAATCTATTCTCAATTTGTATGCATCCTCTTTTCTACTCTGAAAAGGCTCTAGGAGAGCTTGGAGATCCCAAAGGGATTCCAATTGAGTGGCTGTGAGCCAGAGCATCTGTCGCTCACTGCTGTTCCTTTATGGCTACCCTGAATCTTGACCAGAATGAGGTGAGGAAATCCAAGGCTATGGGCAGGGTTTGGGCAGCAGCCCTAAAGGAGCTAATTTATGGTTAAACATTTATAATTAGTGTGCAGCTTATCTCACAAGGAACCCAGGAGGTATCAAACATAGCTCTGGATATACAAGTTGGACTCCAAAAGAAGTCATTTGTTTAATATATATTTACTGAATACCTATGGTATGCCAGGCACTGTTCAAAATGCCAGAACTATATAGGTGGAAAATAATAATAATAATAAATTCCTGCCTACTGACATTTACATTCTGATGGAGGAAATCAGACAATGAACCCTGAAAGAGCTGAAGAATTGATATGAGTAAGCAATGCTTGAAATTGAGACTATAAAACATTGCAGTTATAGTTGATATAAACATCTGAGGTATGGCCATGGCACTGGATAGCTGAGATGAGATGCAGGACAAGATGACAGTAGTTGAAGAGATCAAGGTCACAGTGAATCCCATAAATGACCTGGATTTAGGCCACTTTGCCTTTAGAGATTGACATCAAACTCAGTCACATGAACATTTTGCTGACTTTTCTAAATTTGTTTTTGAAAGACAGTTTGTTTGGTACTTTGTTATTAGCATAATCTAGTCATAATCATCACCTCTGTGCTTACCATGCCTATCTGCTGGGCATGAAAGATTGTCAGGTTACTGTGATCTTCTACTGTTAGAAAATCCACTATGCAAATTTTAAGAGCAGATATTAATACACTTTTTTTAAATTAGCAATATGGGGCAGAGGATGAAGAACTGATGACCAAGAATACACATATAGAGAGAAAGCAAGTAATTTCAATGGCTGTCTCAGTGGGTAAGTATGGCTTTCTCAGTGGATAAATGCCCTCAACAGGAGAACTCATAGAATCCTCTTTCCCTTCTAACTTTGTTACACAGAGTAAAATCCCACCCTCCACTCCCATGGGAATTATACAACCTTGAAACAAAAGAAATAAAAAGAAGTCTGCCTGTGGTTAGCTTGGGGCAAACTCCTTAACTCTTTTAAGGAGTCTTAGGAAACTCTAGATTTACTTTTCCAAACTTGAATCCAGCCTGGAATCTGACACCTGGAGTTCACATAGTACAGTGGGTGGGGGGATTTTTGTACCACAGGTACATCTTGTGGACCCCCAACATAGCAAGCATAAAAGGGAACTTGCTTTGGTTAAGGGAAGAGTGGGAGGGAGACTTGGACCCTGCATACTCAGTGTTCAACTTAGTGTGGGGGAGGTGTCCCTGACCTTCTCAGGGCCCCTGGCTGCATCTGAAATTTAAACTGACAAAGACAGATTAACAAGAGAAAAGATACAAATTTACTTAATATAGGTGGTTCCGTAGGAAAATTGAGACTCTGGAAAAATAATTAAACCGGAGTATTTTTGTTAGGCGTGATGAAGACAGTCGTATAGAAATACAATAGGTCAAAGTCTCTGAGGTAAGTGTAGCAAACCAGGGGATCGAAGTCTGTTTGTTAAGATCCTTCCCAGCATCACTTTGTCTTCCAAGATAAGGATGCTCCTTCCCACTGGGCATAGGGAGGGCACCCCTCACAGGAGAGTTTTATAAGCTGTTCCAGAGGAAAAGGGGAGGTGGAGGGAGAAGGTCAAAGCAAGCTTCCTAGTTCTGCCTTTTTCTCAAACTCCTTCGGTGTAAAATGTTCGATATTCCAAAGTGCCATATGCTGGGGCGACATTTTTCCATCACATGTTTGGCAGCCATTGAGGACATTCACTCAAGGGACCATGGTTTCACAATAGAAATCAAAGTTAGTCCCCATTTTGAATGATAACCTGCCTAAATCTGCACATTCACTTTATAGTGTGATTGCGACCTAAACTAAAATGGTTTATAAAACACCTACATGTATAGGTATGTATCCATGGAGACAAATACTCAGTTATTGACATATTTTAGTATTTAACAATGTATTAAAGACACAAGGGAATGGAAGAAAGACACAGAAAGGTACAAATCCTCACTACCCTTGTTTTTTAGCCATTACCATCTTCCTCATAGAACTGTCTGAGAACAGAAGGTATTTTAAAAGGAGTTTAAACTATAATTACTAGAATACAATTCTGAAAAAATGGGATTAGTTCAAAAAAGACTGTAAATCATACTGTAATCCCTGAAAAATGTCAGATCCCCCACATTTTGTTCGTTTGACTGTATTCATGATTAAAGGTAACATAATTAACCAAGCCAAGTTTAACCATTGGTGCAAAGGCTTCATGTCACTGAGCAGCAGAAGGCCTTAAATTTTAAAATTCATAAGAATCATGGTACGATGAGGATTCATGGGCCATGCCGACCAAGACTCTTACCCAATGGGTTTGAGAGAATCCTAGAATCTGTATTCGTAATAAGCATCTTTGGTAAATAAGATGTTTCCCAATATTCTTCTAATGCCCCAGTCATGAGTATTATCTAGAAGCATTTTCCATCTAGAGGTGGAAATAAAATGATTTGTTTTCTACGTCTTGATAGCCACCTCTGTATCATATGAACAGAAGGATTCATCTTACCAACTACATTTACTTTTAAATCATTTTTTAAATTAACAGTACTGAATGTTCCCCAACGTGTCAGGGACAGTGCTAGAGAGTTTCACATTGATCGTTTCATAAAAGTGTCAGTGAACCTGACTTGTAGAGGCCTTTGAAGGGTTTAGCATATTTCTGTTTTGAAGCATTACGCCATCCTAAAAGGTGATAAACTCTTAGAAAACATCAGTTTTCTAAGAGTTTACACAAAATCTGTTCAAATTATCGCCATCTTGTGGATTGTAGAATGATAAGGCATAGATATGTTTTACTAAAGGGAGGAATGACAGGGGCATATAACAATACAAGGAACACAAAGCTCCTAAGAAACCCAAAAGAAGTGTTCAAGGGAAACTAAAAACAAACTTGGCCAAAAATGTACAGAACTCCCTAGCTGTGGGAAGCTCGACTGGGAGATTTGCTGATTGGCAAAGCTAACGGGGTCCCCAGGGAGACCTGACTATTCATCCTACGATCACCACTCTCCATACAGTCTCATGACTATTCCCTTACTATGTTTATATCGCCCTCAAGATTTATATTTATTTTAAGCTCAAAAAATTGTATGCATTTTTAAATTGCATGCATAGAGTCGATTTAATCATAAATATAAGTTTATAATTTGCTTTTATAGTATGATTAGGAAGTTGTTCCTTTAGCTTGTGAAAATACAATGGAAAAAATATTGCAATTTTATCAGTGGTATTTTGGATGTCACACAATTTTTAAATTGGCCAACATTTACTTTAGAGATTCAAGAAGAAACAATTTCAAGCTGTTAACTTGAAAACTGTAGAAATTATATCATTTTCACTTCTCAAGCAGTTTTTTTTTTTTCAATTCAGACTGAGGTAAACACATAGATATCTAGTTCTTTTTGCCAATGATTGCTATAATTTAACAAGATCTTATACTCAGTCCTGATATAGGTAAGCCTGGATGTTTTAAATTCTAAATATAATTTTTTATATTTAGAAAACTCAACATGGAATTAAAACATTTCTGAGAAAAGCTCTCTCCAGATGTGGTATATTTTAACTCTACCATTTTAAATAGTTGGTTTACCTACCAAAATATAAGGTGATTTATCTCGATTAAAAATTAGCTAAATTGTTTATTGATTTGGGGTTTAAAAAATCCTAAGCCTATTAAATTATGGAGGAAGTTGGGCAGATTGTGATAATTACTAGCAGTTCTATTTCCTCTACCTTTTAACTGGTTTTAAGAAAAAAATCTATAATTGCTTTTGGTGTGCTGTGTTACAAAAAAGAATTTTCATCCCCAGATCATATTGCTTAGCTCTAGGCTACAGTTAATTGGCAGTGAAAGCAGGAATATTACTTGTTGGAAATTAACTCTGTTCCAGGTGGTTCTCTGAATACTTCATGACTTTGGAGATGAAAGGAACTTTCAAATAGGCCTTCTGGAATCCTTAACAGTCAAATAGATTATTTAAAAGAGCCCACCTGCTTTTATAATCCAGTGAAAGTCAGATTTCATTGCTTATCTTTGGTGTCACAGGGTCTCAAGAATAATCAAGAGGTTAAAATATTCGCTAAACATAAACAGTATGCTGGAAGAGAGGGAGGGAGGGAGGGAGGAAGATGCAGAATAGTCTGAGGAGTCTATTGGGCTGTCTTCATAGTATTATCTTTGTGCTCGAGTCGAGTGCCCCATCATCCCTGACAAGCACTTAAGCTAGAGATGACAGGAGCTAAAGTACTGTAACCAATATGTACATCTTCCTCCCTTGGAAGTCATGCATTGTTTTAAACTGACCTAAGCCCGTTTATCTGTTCCACGGTTGTTCAAAACTTTGCATGTAAATACCAATAGATTCCACTTCTTCAAGATGGGTGAAGACTCTTTGTTTCCTTTCTCCCAACCTCTCTGCCAAATGGTAGGTTTCAGTGAAAGTAAGTCTTAGACTAGATTCTGCCACTCATACAAACATTGATTAATAAGTAAGAACAACACCACCAACAAACAAATTCATGCAACTTATGTTAGTCATATTAAAGTCACCCAAACAGGTTTAACTATCTGCCTCTGGCCACAAGGCAGCGCTGTATTGGCCCATATGAGCTGCTCAGCTCCCTTTTTCCTTCTTCTAATACAATGAACAATGTTCCAGTTAGTGGCTGCTCGGTCAGACAGAGTCTCAGAGTGGTAACAATAAAAAGCAGACCCTCAGTGGACATATATAATGAGGAAAAAAATAAACTTTTGTTTTTTTAAGCTACTGAGAGTCTATGGGTTATTTGTTACTGCCACATAACCTAGCTATCCTGACTGATACAGAGTTGTCATTGTAAATTCAGTGAAGTCCCCATTTATTGTCCTTTCTTCATTCCCACAAATATTTTAAATGAATGGCTGTACTCTGAAATACATGCAATGATATTATTACAATAGGACCAACTAACCTTGTAAAGTTATAGAAGATTTAATCTTCCATATTCATTTGAGGGAATGCTAGAAGTGGGGATGAGCTAAATGTTATATCTAGGGAACTATTCTGAAGTTAATTGTCTAATTTCACCAGGTTTTGACTCATTCATGCGATGACAAGGTACCTATACAATCATTTTTGCCAACAACGTATCTTGAAAACCATTTACTTAATCAATGAGAAAGTATTTCTAACATCTCTTATGCTAAAGAGGGAACCCTGTTGTGCAGTCTCAAATAAGCCATTGTTATTTCTGAAGTTTGTATTTCCAATTAGGTTATCTTCAAATATAAATTAGCCTACTTTAGGGTATAAATTAAAGTTAATCTTCATGTACACATAAATTAGCACCCATCCTGAAGTATTATAGTTAAAGTTCATTATGGACAATGTCAGGAAAAAATCTCAAGCTCTCATCTTACCTGTTTATAAGAAAATGGCCTCTTCTCACTCCAAGGACACACCTCCTAACATGATCCTTAAACTTCTCTAGAATGCCGACTCATAACTAAAGGGTTAATTCAAGTGTTCTACCACCTTTTTGGAGGCACTGGATCTCCAGGTGTGCTATCTTCATACTGGAGTGTAGGACAACTGCTATCAGAAACAAGTTGCTTTAGAAACAGACATTATAAAACTGTAAAACATATTGTTGAATATGACCCCTGGGACATCCAAAGAAAGTCTTCACCTCGTGTCCTAGTCACTGCCAGTGTCTTTAGTTGGGATCCCTTCCAGGTCTCAATGGGTCTTCAGATGCAAGGGAAGATGGCTCCTTTCCTCCACACCCTCCCACCCTACTCTGGTCAGCGTTGCAATCAGTCATGCTTACTTCTTGCCAAAATTAGCCTGTGCTTCTGGTTTTGCACCTTTAAATTTACTCACTCCATTCTTCAAGTCCCAACAGATATCTTTAGACAGATAATTATTGTTTAAAAGAACAATTATTTTAGAAAGGACACATGTTAGAAATAAATCTAAGGAATAGCATGATGCTCTAGGGCTATTTACAGTGGAGAGCTTTTACCATCTAAGGCCTCGAGGCCTGGAGAAGGGAGAAGATATAGGAAACCAGAGACAAGAGTCTGGGAGAGGGTGCTTGACAAGAGCTGTAATCTATGGCTGAAGGATCCCACCAACTTGCAACAACCCCACAGGAAGAAAGCTTCAAGGAGGAAGACACCTCGCTTTACTCTTCAGTATCCTGTTCGTTTGTCCCACTGGCAAATCCAATCAGAAACAAGAGGGCGTGAGGGCCCAATGATGTAAAATCCACACAGGTTAGCATTCCAGAGTAGAGAAGGGGAACCTGGAGAGGTAAATGCAAAATACTTCACAGGAAACAAGCCTGTCTCAGGACGCTGAGCTAGAAACCACCCAACACCACAATCAAAGTAATAGACAAACTCTGTCACTTCCCCAAGTTTTCTTGTGTTCCTTTGTGTTTTGTTTTTGGGGAATAACACTTAAAATGAGATCTACCATCTGAACAAAATTTTAAGTGCATGACACAGTATCGTTGACTGGAGGCAACTCAGACGTTCTTTCAAGAGAGTGTATATGCCAAAGATAATAAGAGATGGTATCTTGCCAGCACACCAAACAGCATTCTGCCTGCTTTTATAAAATGATCTAACTTGTTTGTTTGTTTAAACAGAGGTAGGAAGGGAGAAAGAGGGAGAGAGACACTGATGTGACAGAGTTGCCTCTCACACATGCCACCAGTCAGGGACCAGGTCCACAACCCAGGCATGTGCCTTGACCACAAATTGAACCCGCAATGTTTTGCTTTGTGGGACAATGCTCAACCAATTGAGCCATGGTGTTCTGTCTGCTTTAGAGTTGAACAGTTTCTTTTTTTATTCTCAGACCAGGCTCTATATTCACCAATAACCTCAGTGACGCACATTTCTCAGATACCAAAGAGAGGCCATTAGGGATCAATATGTCCTTTAGGCTCAAGACACAAGCTTCCAATCTCCTTGTCACTGTTATCATTTTCTGAAGTTCTTTCATAGTCTCTGATCACAGGATCTACCACAAACCAGTACTTTATGAGACCTGAAACCAAATCTTATACTTTTATGAAGCTCTCATTAGTGCCTGGAATAGTGATTTCATTGTTAAAGACTCTTGATAGTTGTTGTAATTGTAACAGAGTTGCTGATCTTACTATAACACTGTCCCATTTAGAGCAAAATTAATGTATATAATTTCAGATTTACCACAGATAAATTGGTAGGTAATTTGATGTCTACATAGAGACTTCATGGAATGGCAACTTTCTCTACCATATTTAAGCTATGATTTTAGTAATAAAAATATGTAATTATTTGTGAATATATCAATTGTACCAAGCAGTGATGCTGTCTAATTTATGTTGATTGTCTCCAAACTATTATCAATAAAACAGAACCATACCTGATAATCAAGCCTTCTATCAGAACTAAAATATAAATTAAAAATATTTTTTCAAATTTTAGTTAAAAAAATAAACTTATTTAATTCAATATCATTATTTCTATATGTATTACATCCTTTTGTCAGCAAGACTATTCTATAGATAAAGGAATCTCAACTTACAGTCCAAATCAAGTCAACAATTTATTAAAAATTAATTGCCCACTTTGAATTTGAATAGATATTTCTCCAAAGAAGACATAAAAACAGCCAATAAACACATGAAAAGATGCTCAACATCATTAGCCCTTGAGGAATGAAATATCACTTTACATCCCTTAGGAAAATTAATAGTATGGGCAACAAAAATAACAAGTATAGACAAATGGAACACTTGTGCATTCCTAGTGGGAATGTAAAACAGTACAGATGCTGTTTTCCACAGAAAACAGTTTGGCAGTTCCTCAGTAAGTTAAACATAGAATTACCGTATGATCTGGCATGCCGCTTCCAGGTGCGTACACAAAGGAATTGGAAGCAGAGAATCAAACAGATATGTACAATGATGGTCATTGCAGCGTTAGTCACAACAGCCAAAGGTAGAGAAAACCCAGTGTCCATCAACACATGAACAAACAAAGTATGGTACACACATACAATAGAGTGCTTCTCAGCCTTAAAAAGGACTGAAATTCTGATAAATGCTACAATATGGATGAACTTGGAAAACATTCTGCTCAGTGAAGTAAGCTGACATGAAGGAACACATATTGTGTGATTCCACTTATATTTGTGTCTTAGTTAACCCATACACTGGGTGACTTAAACAACAGAAATGTATTGCCTATAGTTCTGAAAGTTGAGAAGTCTGAGGTGAGGGTGCCAGCATGATTGGATTCTGGTGGGAACCCTCTTCCTGGTTTGCAGACTGCTGATTTCTTGCTTCTTGCTTTATTCTCACATGATGGAAAGAGAGAAATCATCCCTCTCATGTCTCTTCTTGTAAGGACACTAATCCCCTTCATGAAGATTCCACCCTCATGGCCTAATGGCCTACCAAAGGCCCCACCTCCAAGCACCATGACATCAGGGATTAGGACTTCAGCATATGAATTTGGGGGAAGATAAAAACATTCAGTCCATAGCAATGTGGTATCTAGAGTAGTCAAATTCATCATGATGTAAAGTAGAACAGAGGTTACCAGGGGCTGGGGATAGAGGGGAATAGGAACTTGCTGTTTGATGAGTTTCTATTTGGGGTAATTAAAAAGTTCCAGAAATAAGTAGTGGTGATGGTTGCACAACATTATGAACATATTTAATGCCACTAAAGTGATGAAATAAGAATAGTTAAAATGGTAAATTTTGTGGTATGTGTATTTTACCACAATGAAAAAAACTAATTGGTGTTTGGATTCTCTAGCTCACTGCTTTCCACCCACTCCCAATTAGTGCTAATGACTGAGAGATATTGGACACATACAATTAAATAGGTGCTCTGAGTTGTGAAAGAGTATACAAAATTGTCATAACAGTCATTACATTACACTGTCGCAGGCATTATAGTATGTGATAACATAGAGTTTAAATAACAAGATAAGTCATGGAACACTAAATTAGTCCTTTGGTTGGTGAAAGATGTCTAAAATCCCACAAGTCTAAGAAGTAGGAAAGGACATTATTGAATGATTTAAAGAAAGTCTACAAATTTTACCCCAAGAGACACATAGGAATTTGGAGACTTCTTTAAATCTCAGCCAAACTACTATATGGCTGAGATCGCCCAACACTTCATAAACACAACAGCATCTTGTAGAAACCGTGTGTGTCCCTCTTCTAGTCCAACAGAAAAGAAAAAAGATATATCTTAGTCATGCTCCACAATTTTCCCACAATGGGACTTCTAAGGAGCAGATGTGTTCACTTAGTCTACCGCAGACCCCTTCGAAAAAGCTTTAGCTAAAGATGTGCTGGAAGAAGTGCATTATCTGTCAGGTTCAAGGTAGAGCCCTTGTGTCGACTTCAAGAGCAGCAGTGTTCTAGTAAGGTACTGGAAAGCTCCACCTGAGTTGTGCTGGGTTAAAAAAACCACAGTGCTGAGACCAAGGTTACTTTTTCTTTGGGTTGCTTGGGTCACCCTTTAGTTCAGCAGCTTAAATTTTGATGGGAATAATCAATGACTGGATTGGCCTGAAAAAGTAAAACTGGTTTAGGTGATCAATGCTCAACCTCCAAGTTCTCCCACGGCATATTTTAATTCTATTATTGCAAAAATTGCTACAAAAGAGCCAGCTCTTCCCATCTAAAGACTATTAATTTGAGAGCTATGAATACCCACAGTTGTGAGTTTATGATGATTGCCTACTTCACTGCTTAATAAGATATTAACAATTGTCAATTAAGCTTTAATGATAGTATTAAAATGCAGACCAGGATAATTCATATACTTTTCTATGACTTGGAAATAGAACTTTTGTTCTCAAGAACAGAATTTATTAAAACAAACTTCAAGCATAAATTAACCACAGAACAAAATCCATTAACACAGTCTTTATGTATAAATCAAAACAGAATAACTTGCATGGAACTGATAATAATTAACTCACACTTGCATAGGGCATTAAAATTTACAAAGTGTTTTAACATACGTATCTTCACCCAATCATCATTAACACATTGTTTTATGTGCTGTAAGCTGAATGTTCAACTTTCCCTTAATACAATCTAAAACAAAACATAATGCAAATAGTAATGACTCTAAGAGTGAGCTGAGAACCACCTTGAATTTACAAAAGAAATTGTCTCACAATTTTT
>PVKM010033189.1:0-16084 GCA_004027735.1 Carollia perspicillata
TAAGTAAACATAAAAGTAAAATGGGACTTAATAAATGTAACAGAAATAAAAACAATTATGAGACTCCTGTGACAAAAAATATGGCACTAAATTGGGTAATTTACAAGAAACAGATAAATTCTTAGAAACACAAACTTATCAAGACTGAATAACAAAGGAATAAAAAATCTGAACAGACTAATTACTAGAGTGGATATTGAATTAGAGTTGGGTGGGCGGGGGGAATGTCCTAAAAAAGAAAAGTAAACCCAGGACCAAATGGCTTCTTTGGAGGATTTTACCAACATTTAGATAATAATTAATACCAATCCCCTCAAACTCTTCAAAAATTGGAGAAAAAGAAACACACCCTAACTCCTTTGAGGCCAGAATTACCTTAATATAAAAACCAGAAAAAGACACAACGAAAATAAAACGTATAGACCAATATTCCTGATGAATTTTGATGCAAAATCCTAAATGAAATACTGCCACACAAAATTCAACAGCACATTGAAATGATCATACAACCATAATCAGGTGGGATTTGGGCTTGGAATACAAGGGCAGTTCAAAATATGAAAATCTATCAATGTAATATGTTATATTACCAGAATGAAGAAAAAAGTCACGTCGTTATCTCAACGCAGAAAACCATTTGGCAACATTTAAATAATATCATGAAAAGTCTCAACAAATTGGGGATACAAGAAATATGCTTCCATATAATAAAGGCCTTATTTGACAATCACAAAATTCACATCATACTCAACAATGAAAAGCAGAAGTCTTTTAAGATCAGGAACAAGACAAGAATGCACACTCTGAGTACTTCTACTCAAGATAGTACTGGAAGTCCTAGCCACAACAATTAGTCCTAGCCAGAACAGTTAGACAAGAAATAAAAGTCACCCAAATTGAGGCCAAGTAGAGTGAGTTCTAGTGACAGATGATATAACCTTATATGTGGAAAGCCCTAAAGATCACACACACACACACACACCCCTGAGAGAACTAAAAAAGTCTCAGCCAAGTTGCAGGATGCAAAATCAATGCACAAAATCAGTTCTGTTTCTATACACTAACAATAATGACAAGTGAAAAGAAAATTAAGAAAACAATCCTATTTACTATAGTGTTGAAACAATAAAATGCTTAGGAATAATTTTGCCAAGGAGGTGAAAGACTTGTACCTTGAAAACTATAAAACATTGCTAAAAGAAATTAAGGAAGATACAGATAAACAGAAAGACATTCCATGTTTGTAGATAAGACATAATATTATGAAAATGTCCACACTACCAAAGTGATCTATAGATTCAGTGTAAAATCTATCAAAATTTTAATGTCATATTTTTTACAAAATAGGAAAAAAACACCCTTGAAAATTCAAGGGATCCCAAGTAGCCAAAATAATCTTTACAAAGAACAAGGTTGGAGGCATCATACTTTCTGATTTCAAAACATAATGCAGAGCAACAGTAAGTAAGATGGTGGTGTGGTACTGGCATGAAGAATGACATATATACTAATGAAACAGAGCTCAGAGATAAAGCCCCATATATACGGTAAAATGGGGTTCAACAGAGGTGAGAGGACTACACAATAGGGGAAAGACAGTCTCTTTAACATCTGTTGGCAAAATTGGATATCTGCATGCCAAATAAAGACATTGGACTCTTACACTACCCTATACACAAAATTTATCTCAAAATGGGTTTAAGACTTAAAACTATAAAACTCATAAAAGAAAACAGAGGGAAAAATCTTCAGGATATTGGGTTTAACAATGGTTTCTAAGACATAACACTAACAGCACACACAGTAAAACTTAAAAAAATATTAAAAATTATATCAAACAAAAAAATTTAAATATCAAAAGCAAGCAACAACAGAGAGAAGGGCAGCATACAGAACAGGAAAAAATAATGGCAAGTTTTATAGGAGATAAAGGATTATTTTGCAGAACACATAAGGAATTTCTACAACTCAACAATAACCAGATTAAAAAAGGAGCCAAAGGACTTAAATAGACATTTTTCCAAGTAACATATACAAATGGCCAATAAGCACATGGGAAGTGTTTGACATCACTAATGGTTAGGGGAATGTAATTAAAAACCACAATGATTTATTGCCTCCCATCCCTCAGGACGGCCACTATGAAAAGAATAGAAAATAATGAGTCTTTTTTTTTAAATGAGTCTTGGCAAGGATGTTGGGGAGTTGAGTTTCTAAAAACTGCTGATGGGAATGTAAAATGGTGAAATAATTATAAAAAACAACATGGCAGTTTCTCAAAAAATTAGAAATAGGATTACCATATGATTCAGCAATCCCTTTCAGGCACTTGTCCAATATAATTCGCAGCAGGATGTCAAAGAGATATGTACACATTCATGTTCATCGCACTACACACAAGAGCCAAGAGGTGTGAGAAGCCCAAATGTCCATTGCTAGATGAATGGAATTAGAAAATGTGATGTAGACATACAATGGAATAATATGCAGCATTGAAATTAAGAATATTCTGATAATACTGTAACATCGATGAAACTCTTAGATATTATGCTAAGTGAAATAAGCCAGTTGCAAAAGAACAAATACTGTATTATTTTACTTATAAAATACAGGGGTGGACAAAAGTAGGTTTACAATTGTTTGTATGCAAAATGCAACAATTAATAAATAACACAGTAATAAACTCTGTGTTCGTGTACTTACAACTGTAAACCTACTTTTGCCCACCCCTGTATTTAAACTCAAAATTATAAAAACAAAAAGTAGAAAGGGCTGAGAGAAGGGGATATCAGTGTTCAGTTGGCATAGAATTTTATTGTTGCCAGATAAAAAGTTCTAGATATCCGTTGCACAACGATATAAATATATTTAACGCTACTGAGCTGTACACTTAAAAATGGTTAAGATGGAAAACTTAATATAATCTATTTTTACTACAATAAAAAAACAATGGCAGAAAAAAAAATGTAATGGAGACATACTATAAGAAATTCAACAAAAATTTGAAAAGAATGATGTAAAGTTTTTATTTCATATATATGCATATTTATAGATACATGCATATACATATATAAGGTGTTAAAATAGACTCAAAGAGTTCAATGGTCTGAAATGATCAGTTACCTGAAAAGATACTGAAAAAATTATTTTTAAAATATATAAAAGAAAATCCACTCCTAGAAAGGGCTGAAAGCACATATGATTAAATGAGAAATTGTTCTTAAATAGTCATGGACCAAAGAATTCCCATCATACATAAATTTATCCTGAGTGCAAAATGGAATAAAGCTTTTCAATTCATTTACTCAAGCTAGCTTAATAAACCTGTTATGAAGCACAATAAAAGAAAATTGTATACAAATCTCACATCCCAAAGTAGGAATTCTATTTAACACACCAGTAAATCAAATCTAGAAGAATATTAATAGAAAAATGCACAGTATTAAATCCATAGAATTGATTTTTTAAAGAATAATGTAGCACAAGGAAATATGTTGCTATAATTCACATAGTGTGATTTCAGATCTTCAAATCTAGATTTAAACAGATTGGGCTTCCACCTCCGGCTTCACCAATTACTGACTGTGTGACCGTGGGAAAATTACCAGTCATCCTGTGCCTCTGTTTTCTCACAGACCAATGGAGATAAAATCTGTGTGTCACAGATTTGTTGTGAGGATTAAATAAGATAAGGTGTGTAAAGTACCTAGCCTGAAAAGTCATCAATAATTACCTATTACTTACTATTGAATAGACAGAAGATAATTTTTAAAAAGCATTTGATGAAATTTAATATCCATTCCTGATTTTTTAAAATAATAAACTAGGAATAAAAGAATGATATCAGAGCCCTGACTGGTGTGGCTCAGTGCATTGGCCATCGTCCAGCAAACTGAAAAGGTCATTGGTCCGAGGCCCACTCAGAGCACATGCCTGACAGAACACTATGCAGGCCAGGTCCCCTGTTGGGGGTATGCATGAAACAACTGATCAATGTTTCTCTCACAGATACGTTTCTCTTCCTCTCTCCTTCCCGTCCCCTCTCTCTAAAAATAAATAAATAAAATCTTCTTTAAAAATAAGAATAAATATCAGGACAACATAAAGATCATGCACATTTGAAACCCTAATGATTATATTTAGCAATAAAAAAACATAAAAATTCTAATACACTCAGGAATAAAACAGGTCACCTTTATTGCCCACAGTTTTAGCCAAACCACAATGTTAAAGACACAATGCTCAGGATTTGCCAAGTTGGCCCACAACGTCTAACACCACCTGCAAGGAGTTTGGGTCCAGCTCCAGAGTTTTCAGGAGAAGTCCACATATAATCACCCTCACTTCCGACACTAACTGCTAGTTCAGAAGGCTCCTAAAGTATAATTTACTAGAAAGAGTCACAAAACTCACTGGAAAGTATTGTATATGTGATTATGGTTGATTTCAGGGATAGTAAATACATTAATATCAGCCAAAAAATAAAACTCAAACAGTCTCGTGGGGTAGACTCAGGAGAGGGGTAAGTGGGAGGGTTTTGTTATACTCAGGATGATTACCAGTTCCGCATCTCTGTGTGATGACACTCAGGGAGAGCTCCCAACCCAGGAAGCCCATCTAAACTTGGTGTCCACAGTCTTATTGGGGCTTCCTTATCTGGGTATGATTGATCGATTAATTGACCATGTTGTAAAACTCAGTCTTTGCCTCCCCACCTCAAAGATCCGACTGATGTCATAGGAGTAGACCAAGGGGTCTCCTATCACTCGGGAAACTCTAAGTATTTAAAAGTTACCTCCCAGAAATCAAAGACAAAAGTCGGATCTCTTTAGACAAGGCCACATTCTACACCACATATCTATTTTTGCTGTCAGTTTTGTTCTGGACATTCCAATCAATACAATTATGGAGGTATAGATTAAAATATCCATTGTTGAAAAAATAAATTAATTAACTATTCATACATGACATCATTTTCTACCTTGACACACTAATACAGTCAATAGTAAAATTCAATCTATTTTTTTAGATTCACCTCCAAAAAGAAGTTATGATAAGTAAGTAGGCTCAAAGCAAAAAATAAAAACAAAACAAGACAAAAAACTCCTCAAGGTTATTTTATCATTCTCAATAAACATGTATATTAAGTCGGGGAGTATTGACATCATATGCGTTCTCTGTTACTTTACTTCATTGGCGCTCATACACACAGTGGTTTTACATGCTCAGGGTCTATTTCTCTCTTGATTTACAGTGTATTTTTGGTGATTCATCAAATGATTATTTTCATTTGTCATGATTAAATTTTTAATACATTTCAGTATGATTTATCATTAGATTGTTTGGAAGGAGAAAAACTTTCATAGATATAATGTGCACTCTATTGTTTTCCTCTGTCTGCTTTAAAGATTTTTCTC
The DNA here is from genome assembly GCA_004027735.1 of Carollia perspicillata. NCBI lineage: Eukaryota > Metazoa > Chordata > Mammalia > Chiroptera > Phyllostomidae > Carollia > Carollia perspicillata. The sequence continues at coordinate 5,418 of PVKM010033189.1, forward strand.
CATATCCCTTATGTTATTATTTTTATTTTTTAATGTTGCTAAGATTCATCTACATGGTCATCTGTATCAATTATTAATTTCTTTATTTTTTAATCATTTTTATTGTCATTCTATTATAGTAATCCCAAGTATTTCCCCTTTGCCCTCCTCTGCCCATCCCACCCCCACTCCCACAGTAATTCCAGAGAGAGCAAGGGAAAGAGAGAGTGACATTGATGTGAGAGAAACATTGACCAGTTGCCTTTTGCACATACCACAGTGGGGGACAAACCCATAACCTAGGCAAATGCCTGGACTGGAATCAAACCTGCGACACTTTGGTGTACAGAAGGATGCTCCGACCAACTGAGCTACACCTGCCTGGTCTCTTTATCTCTTGTTTTAAACAGTTTTTTTATGATGTGATGTAGTATAGCTTTGTTCATATTTTTTATACTTGGGATCCATTAAGCTTCTTGGGTATGCATATTTTGAGTTATTTTGTCAAATTTGAAATTGTATTGAAATACTTCTTCTGCCCTCTGTTTTTTCCCTCCTTCAGAGATTTCAACTACATGTTTATTAGGTTGTCTAAAGTTGTCTTGGAGCTAACTGATGCTCTGTTCATTTTATTTTCCAGTATTTTTCTGTGTGTTTTATTTTGGATAGTTTCTTTTCCATGTCTTAAAGTTCACTAAACAATTCTTCTGAAGTATATAATCTGTTGTTCATCACAGACATATTTTCATCTTTAGAAGGCCAATTTTGGCCTTTTTTATATCTTCAATTTTTCTACTCATATGTTCAAAGTTGCCTCTACCTTTCTGAATATATTTTTATGTATTTTGTCCACTTTTCTACTCATGTCATACAAGAAAAAAATACTGCCCTTGTTACTGCACCTTCTCCAGGAGTTGAAGTCCTGTATAACCTGTATAACCTGTATAACCTGTATAACAATTTTCTGTAGATCTCTGTTTAGAAGTGCAATTTGGCTATAACCTGTTGCTACTGATGTTCATGTTAATATCATTAAGTCAATTTAAAAACTTTACACTGTTTAATGTTCTAGAACAGTAAAAAAAAAATATTAGAAGAACATAAGTCCTCCTTAAATCAAAACATCATTAAGTTACAAGATGGGTGTTGGAGGAAGTTTTAACAATATTATCCAAAAGTTTATTTGGAAAAAATGAATAAAATACAAAAATGTTGAATGTAAAAAAAGAAATGAGAGGTTACCAACAAAATGAAAACTCAGCGACATTAGGCGCAGAGACAGTCCCTAGTAAGGCAAGAGTTGATACAGTGGATGGATGATATGTCATAAGTAAGTGAAGGAGAGTTTATTTCATAAGTGGCACTGAAATGAATAGTTAACAATAATAAACTATTATTGATCTACCTCATACCACTAATCCAAATAAATTCCAGAATAAATTATGTAGTTAAATTAACAAATAAAATATAAAGAAACCATTTAGTTAGAAACTGGAATATTAGTACATTGGAGAATAAATCTGAAACTGTAAATTTAAGACTTGCAAATAAGAGAATGTTAATATATTGATATTTGAAAACATTAAATAATATTTCTTCCTTCTAGAAAAATACATAAAAAATTAAAAGACAAACTGGAAAAATTACAATATATAGATAAATAAATTTCTATAAAAAAGACAACTCTTATAAGTCAATAATAAAATTATTAAAACTCAATACAAAAGTGAACAATGTGCATTTTCTACAATGCATAGAACTAGAAATGATTAATTAACATATAACTAATATGTATTGCATTAGTAATGCAAAACCAAAATGATTAGTTAGAAAATACATTATTATCTCAAAATTTGTAAAGCTTAAAAAATATTCCCAGAGTAGTGAAAGTAGTAGAAAAAGACATTCCTATGATGCTGATAAAGGTGCTGTTTTTTAAATTTATGGTAGTAGCTTGGCAATATATTTATTAAAATCCTTGAAAATGTCATATCATTAAGGAAATTAAAATATTATTCTTAAGGCCATTTAAGAAGTAGAGCACATGTATAATACAGTTTAAATAAAAAGGCAATTAAAAATTCATGTATTATCTGATACACCAATTTAATAAGGAAATATCCCCAGTGGCTCTCTCCAGATTGGGGAAGTACCACTGACTTTTCAGAAAACTATGTTACTTTTATCATCATAAAATAATTCAACACATGTTACTCATTAATCTATTATTTTTCCTTACTCCAATGTAGGTCCTCCTCTGAGGTAGTGCTGAGGCTTTTTTCTGTAAGACACGGGGATAAAGTGGCTACCCCCCAGAATGCTGGCTCCCATTCAGGAATGGAAAAGCTCTCCAAAGAAATCTGAGACCAAAATAATTTCTCTTTCTCTCTGAGTCTGTCACTGTGAAGTTTAATCCTTCTTCTGATAGTCAGGCAATTTCAGGACTAACTTTTTGAAGCTGGACAGACGCTGGGGATAGAATTATTTTCTCTGGACAAAGGTTCCTCATTATGTCAGCCCCTTCAAAGCTACTGCTTCAGGATGACCTTGAAAGGAAACACCCTGAAGAGCCAACAGTTGGATCGTTCCACTAGAGCATAGTGTTGTGGTGTTCAGTGTGTAAGAAGTTACTTTATTTCTCAGACAGGGCGAGGCACCATCTCTGCACTATAAGATGAGTAGAGATGCTTATATGTGATAAACCTTTAAAGAAGTCTCACCACTGCAGAAAAGCATATCAACTCCAGGTGGTTCTCAAAAGTACATAGGTTAAATACTCAAAAAACAACCTTTAAGTGCCCAATTAATAGCCGTTAACAAATAAATGGAGAATGAATGAAGTACTGCAATCTCGTGTGCCTGATATCTATGTCAGAGGGTTTTTTTACCCTCATTTCCTTCAGCACCACTTGGGAGATTTTTTAAAACTACAGTTTCCGAGATTCCTCCCAGAAATATCACTGTGATTGGTCACAGAGGGACCTGCCACGCCTCCACAGACAGTCGCATGGGCTGCTCACGTGCAAGGGTGCTCAGGCATGGAGGCAAGTGCAGCTGGAAGTTCAGCCTGGGCTTAGAAATAAGATAACTTTGCTCAGAGGAGGGGATCCTTTATTCCTAATCCACACAAATGTGTGCCTGATGGCCAAGCCACCTGGGATCAGGGATGCACCTACTCAGAGACAATGCCTTTTCTATTCACACAAAGATGCACTATAAACTTCCATATCCCTGGGTCCAGGCATCAGCATTTCATTGAAAGTTTCCCAGGTAAAACTAACAAGCAATAATGGTTGAAAACAAAGGGAGAGCAAATCAACGGTTGCTAGAACTGAACTCAAATTCCTTCCTGCAGAACCTTTTTCCTAACGTTTCCCTGCTTTCAGCTGTTCCCCTCAGTAATTTCTGAGCCTCCTCTCCATCTGCACTCCTCCCCTCACTCTCACGGACATTGCATCCCTCCACACTCTTGCTATGAACTAGACTTCAATAGTTTTTGTATAGCAGTCACATAGAGCATTTTGAATAATATATCTCATAGTATAGTTTGCAGGAGACTAGACTGCAAGTTTCATGTAAGTTGAGATCGGGAGAGCTGCAAATGCCCTCCCGCCCTGCACTTATTACTTGGGAATGCTAGTTAGCCTAGGGAGTGTAATGGATGAAGAATCTGTGGCCATGTGGCTTTGCAAAAATATTTTATATTTGCCCACAAAACTTAGATATGATTCAGTTTAGTTCAACTAAATATAACATATTTTGAAAGTCTTCTATGTGTTAGGAAATCTGAATAATAAAAATAAGATAAGATATCTTATCGCCCAAATCCACACAACCTAGTGGTGCTACAGAGGAATTAAAGGACATGAGAGACTCCCTTTAGATGCTACATTCAGTTGCTCATCACCATACCTGGGAAGGCTCAGAAGAGAGAGAGAGATCAAAAGCTGGGGGAAATATGCACCACATGTAAGATATATATGTAAAAGGAAATCCTCACAGAAAACAATCCAGGAAGAGGGAGGAAATACAGAAAAACATTGTCATTTGAATGTCTCAACGGGGGAAGCACTGCTGAAAAGTACAGGAACGGGAAGCATTGTGGTGGTTGTGTGTATTGGGCACAGGAGAGTTCCAAAGCTCACTTTAATAAGAGTGAAGGAAAGAGAGAAAAGCAATGAATTTATCCTTTCATCAGGTATGAGCATGCCAAATGTGTTTGTTCCAACACTGGAACTTGAGCTAAAAGCTGTACATATCTGCCTCAGGATACAGATCTCTAAGGAAGATCCTACGTGTATCCATGCATGCTTGAAGATGTCTTATGTTTACCTGGAAAATTCAGCAATTTTGTTTTCTGTCCAAGGAAAAGGAGGTGATCTAGAAGAACTTGGTTGTAAAAAATATGCTCATATTCTGGGATTTTGTTTGAAACTATGTTAAAAAAAAACCTTCCCAAACTGGAAGTAAATAAAAGTAAGAACTGAATACATTACTTCTGAATTCAGGATAAGAATATGAAAGTTTAAAAATAAATCAAAACACAGTAAAGCAAACATATGGCTATTAAAAAAACAGTATGAATCAGAGAAAGGAAACATTATCCTATAGTCAAAAGGGAAATAACACCTCTGAATAAATTTGATACAGAAGCAGAAGAAAACAACTACAATGAAATACATTACACACTTATCAAAATGACTAAAATTAAAAAGTCAAACAAAATCAAGTGTTGATAAGAGTTTGGCACAACCAGAACACTCATGCAATACTAAGGACAGTGTGAAATAGTACAGTCACTTTGTACTATTGGCTGTACTATATATGTAACAATCTGGCAAAAAAAATGAGATTATATTTCTGCGAAAAGGTTTGCACAAGATTGTTTATGGTGATTTCTTCATAATGATCCCAAGCTGAAAACATCCCAAATATCTATCCATAGGTTAATAGATTTTTTAAAATTGTGGTGTAGTTATACATTGGGAAATTACTCAACAAAAATAGGAACAAACTTCTAGAAAAAATCACTAGTGAATGAATCTGTCAAACAGTACACTAAAACCTTACAATAACAGCTTATGTTCTATGGCTTAATTTGTATTAATTCCCCCATCAGCAAAATTGATCTGTGATGAAAAAATGAGAGTAAATTTTATGTGTGAGACTCGGCAGAAATTGACTAAGAAATGATATGAGGGAACATTTTTGGCTGATGATAGGGCCTTAATAAAAATTCAGTGAATGGCTGGTATAAGATTTGTGCATTTCATTGTATGTAAATTTAGCTTCAGAAACACAGGGAACAACCCCACAAGCTGCTCTGAAAAGCCATCTTTGCATTGTTGTCATGTCCTGCTCTCCAGTAGCCATCTCCTCTACCACAGGCTCCTGCAACTTCTTCCCCAGAGTCCACAAACTCTCACTTAAAAAAAAATCCATTGCACTATATCACCCGTGTGCCCCACCATGTCAAACGTGGCCATGGACACCAGCTCCAAGATCACCACCAAGGACTTAAAGGAGAAGGAAGTTGAGGAGGAGGCAGAGAATGGGAGAGACACACCTACAAATGGGAACACTAATGAGAAAAATGGGAAGCAGCTGACAATGGGATAGATGAAGAAGAGGAAGAAGAAGGAAGATGTGGGTATGATGAGGATGGAAATGAAGAGGAGGCAGCTGAGGCAACCATAGGCATATAGAAAGCTGAAAATGATTGAGGATGATGATGTTGACACCAGGAAACAGAAGATCGATGAGGATGCTTAGACAACAAAAAGGAAAGTTAAATTAAAAAATGAAAAAAAGACTGCTATGGTACATTTACACAATGGAATTCTATGAAACAGAAAGAAAGAAGGAGCTCCTACCCTTTGCAACAGCATGAATGGAACTAGAAAGCATTATGCTAAGTGAAATAAGCCAGGTGGTGAAGAACAAATACCATATGATCTCACCTTTAACAGGAACCTAAACGACAAGACAAACAAGCAAGTAAAATACAACCAAAGACATTGAAATAGAAAACAGGCTGACTAACAGTAACCAGAGGGGAGAGGGGAGGGAATTTCAGGGGAAAGGGGGAATGGGTCACATGAACAAGTATAAAGGACACATGGACAAAAACTAAGGGGGGTGGAAATGGGAGGGAGGTGGGGAGCACTGGGGGTGTGGACTGGGATGGGAGTAAAAGACAGAAAACTACTTGAACAAAAGCTAAAAGAAAAAAAAAGACTGCTGTGACCTTTCATCCCCCACTTCCCACAAAGAATCTAAACACGGTCACCTTCTAGTCGAGTCCTGCTGGCCAGCACACCGCGGGCAGCACCACACACAGATGACACATGCTCTCCAACACACAACCCAAACCACCATGTGAACTTGCAACAGGGCAGGGAAAAAAAAACCCCAAAACCTCTAAGGCCCTGCTTTTTTTCTTAAAAGTACATTTAAAAGAAAAATGTGTTTGTGTTTTTTATTTACATTTCACTTTTTAAGATTTTATTTATTTATTTGTTGGAGAGAGAGGAAAGGATGGAGACAGAACTGCTGCTGTGTGGGAGAGACACGGATCGGTTGCCTATCACACTCCCCCAACCAGGACCCACCTGCAGCCCAGGCGTGTGCCCTGACAGGGAACTGAGGGGCAACCCTTTGCGGTGTGAAGCCCAACCAACTGAGACACACTGGTCAAAGCTTACTTGAATTTTATATTTTTGTACATATTTTTAGGGGCAGCCATTTTTAATGATCTTGGGTGATCAAACCAGCCTTTTGACTATGCTTGTGGTGTGACCATGTTCAGTATAACTCAAAGGAGAAAAAATTCCTAGTAAAAAAAAGCAGAAACGGCAACAAAAAACAATCATAGTCCAAGCATTCCAGTAACTTCTTTTGTGTATGTACAATACTTAGCTGTAGTATAAGCAGTTGGTTTGTATGAGATGGTTAAAAGGCCAAAGATAAATGGTTTCTTTTTTTCCCCTTTTTTTGTCTATAAAGTTGCTGTGTATTTAGTTACTTTTTATTTGGCCTGTTTGATGTATGTGTGAAACAATGTTGCCCAAAAATAAATCAGAATTTTATTTTGCTCAGTTGTTCTAACAAAAAAAAAAAAGGGAAGGGGGGAGGGAAACAGGAAACAAATCTTGAATTCTACTTAATTTTCTAGCTAGTTTTATGCATGCTATAGTGTTTAAGGATGAAGTGATATATTGTAATACCTATCTATTCCTCTGTAACAAATTACCCCAACATGTGGTGCCTTAAAATATATATTATATTACAGTTTTTATAGGTGAAGAATTTGAGAGCATCTTAGTCAGGTGGTTCTGGTGCAGGTTCTTTCAGGAAACTGCAATCAAAATAATAGGAGAACCTATAGTCACCTGAAGGCTTGACTGACACTGGAGAATCTTCTTACAAGCTTATTTCACATGGCTATTGGCCGGAGGCCTCCGTTCCACATCAAGTAAGACTCTCTACAGCACTACTCATCACATGCTAGCTGGCTTCCCCCAGAATGAATCATCTAGAGAAGACCGAAGGGTGTAGGGCTTGGTGCATTTCATAATCTAGCCTTTGGAGTCATACACCATCAGTTTTGCTATATTCTTTTCTATCAGTCACATTTGACCAAACCTAATAAAATGTAGGTGGGAACTGTACAAGGGTGAGAATATCAGGAGGTAAGGATCATCTCAGAGCTTGGCTACCACAAGGTCAGCAATGCCTGTATTTCACATTTAATCTTTAAATGTACCCAAAACAGATGAATTGATCGATGGATAAGTAGTTGAATAAATATCCTGATAGACATAATAGAAAACATGTATAGTAAAATATTAGCAACTGTGGAATCTGTGTTATAGGTGTGTAGGTGCTGACTGTACAACTCTTTCAATGTTTCTATACTTTTGCAAATTTTTATGATAAAGTAAAATTTTGGGGAAATCACTTTACACTAAGAAAATATGAGAAGACAGGGCCTCCTCTAAATAGAAAAAGGAAATCTATGAGAAGTGTTCAGTGTAATTTGAAGGTGGAGATATCGAAGGATGATGGTTGATACAAGACGTAGATCTGTTGAGGGGGCTGAATTGGGAGAAATGTTTCCACTGAATAACTGGGTTGAGAATTTCGGAATAGACACCTCTATACATCCTCAAACCTCATGAGGGAAAGCAAGGCACTTCTCACATGTGTAGGTGGACACAGACCATAGAAGAACAAAAGCTGTTTCAGGATTGGGATTCAAGAGAAGACAGCAGCAGTCTGTGTCACCAAAAACTGACATCTCAAGACTAGATGGGAACCAGGACGTTTCGGTAGAAGCTGGTATAGGTTATTGACAAACACCTAAATTAGATACAAACCCACACTCTCTCCTGGATTCAAGTACAATCTGAAGGAGAAAAGGGTTGGAAGTGATGATGGTGACGGAAGTGAGAAAGCATGGCCAGAAACATAGAAGCTCATAATTCATGGTGAGCACTTTTCTGTAGGCATTAGTATCTTAAATATTTTTACGAGGCTTTCGACTTTCAAAAGGGAGAGGAATTATTTTGGTATAACTGGCATTGACAATAATGTAATTTTTAAGGTTATGATAGAAAAAATTATACAGAGAGGGAAATACTGTCGGCATTAATACAAATATAGTTCTTTTTTAAAGGTAATATGACTTTTCCTTAAAAGATATATTTCAAATTGTTTTCTTAGTACATAAAACACAGCAAACCATAAAATGCAACTCCAAGGTCTGTATCTGACTATGAGTGCCTATTATAAAAACATAATGTGAATCATCCCATATAACTATCACTTAGATTAACAGAGACAAACTGAGGCTCAAACACATGTGTACCCACACACTGTCTCAAAGACTGAAATGGGAGGAAAAGCAAGCCCAGGATCACTCAGAAATGGGAAGCAACAGACACAAGCTAAAGACAGTGCTTGGGCTTTTGTTGTAGTTGTGTGTACCCTGCCCTCACAGCCTCTGCACAGAGTCCAGAGGGGACGCCTTGGCAGCAGGCGGCAGAAAGAACCACATGCACACAGAACAATTCAGGACAATACTTACAGGACAATGTAGACACTTTAACTGCTCCTTCCCTCTAATTGTTAGCCATTTATATGAAACATCACAATCTGGGGTGATGACGGTTGGTAGAGGGAGGGGTGGGTCTAAGGCTACTTCTAAGAGGCCCAGCCCAGTTCATGGAGGCTTATTTCTCACTCCTCCAGGGAGTCAGAAGGATTTGGTTACCTTGATCCAATACATTTCTGGGAAAGAGTAAACATCAAATGAAAAACAACCATTGAGTTTGTGTTAAGGCTAGTTTACCTTTTAAATTCTGTTTATAAAATATTTTGCTTTTCTTTCCATTTTTACTTTTCTCTGTCAAGGCACCAGCATTATCTCCTTCTGAGCATATAATGGAGCCTCAGAAGTGATCCCTTCCCTACATTACTTTTTTTTTATTTTAATTGTTTTTCAGTACAGTTTTCTGTCTTTTACTCCCATCCCAGACCACCCCCAGTGCTCCCCCCTCCCTCCCCTTTCCACCCACCTTAGTTTTTGTCCATGTGTCCTTTATACTTGTTCCTATAATCCCCTCCCTTTTCCCCTGAAATTCCCTCCCCTCTCCCCTCTGGATACTATTATCCCCTTTTCTATTTCAATGTCTTTGGCTATATTTTGCTTGCTTGTTTGTTTAGTTGCTTAGGTTCCTGTTAAAGGTGAGATCATATGGTATTTGTCCTTTACTGCCTGGTTTATTTCACTTAGCATAATGCTTTCCAGTTCCATCCATGCCGTTGCATAGGGTAGGGGCTCCTTTTTTCTTTCTGCCACATAGAATTCCATTGTATATATGTACCATAGTTTTTTGATCCATTCATTTACTGATGGGCACCTAGGTTGCTTCCAACACTTGGCTATTGTAAATTGTGCTGCTATGAACATTGGGGTTCATAGGTTCTTTTGGAATGGTGTTTCAGGGTTCTTGGGATATAATCCCAGCAGGGCAATTGCTGGGTCAAAAGGCAGTTCCATTTTTAGTTTTCTGAGAAAATTCCATACTATTTTCCATAGTGGTTGTACCAGTCTGTAATCCCACCAACAGTGAACTAGGGTCCCCTTTTCTCCACAGCCTCTCCAACACTTGTTGTTTGTTGCTTTGTTTATGATGGCCATTCTTACCAGAGTCAAGTGGTATCTCATTGTGGTTTTAATTTGCATTTCTCTGATGGCTAGCAATATTGAGCATCTTTTCATGTGTCTCTGAATCCTCTGTATGTCCTCCTTGGAGAAATGCCTGTTCAGGTCCTTTGCCCATTTTTTAATTGGGTTGCTTGTCTTCTTGGAGTGGAGTCATGTAAGTTCTTTGTATATTTTGGAGTTTAAACCCTTGTCTGAGGTATCATTGGCAAATATGTTTTCCCATATAGTTGCATTTCTTATTATTTTAATGCTGTTTTCTTTAGCTGTGCAGAAGCTTTTTATTTTGATGAGATCCCATTTGTTTATTCTTTCCTTTATATCCCTTGCTCTGGGGGACATGTCAGAAAAAATGTTACTGTGTAAGATATCTGAGATTTTCCTGCCTATGTTCTCCTCTAGGATTTTAATGGTGTCACTCCTTACATTTAAGTCTTTTATCCATCTTGAATTTATTTTT
>PVKM010033190.1:0-16094 GCA_004027735.1 Carollia perspicillata
AGCCAAGGCCCCAACACTCATGTGTTCTCCAAGGGTGTGCATCCCATTCTGCCATATTCTTTCCACCTTCATCACAACCAAATTTTTACCTCTTCATGCTGCCATCAGTGTTGATAGTGGTGGCCTGCCTCTAAAACTTTAGCAGTTCAACTTTTTAAGTACCATAGATATGTATCTGCTTCCTATGAGTAAGATTTTTTTTTAAGCAAAAGAAAAATATACATGGAACTACTTTAGGTAGTTTGAACAGTCATCTATGTGAGATATTTTTCAAACTTATTTTCATATTAGTAGAAACCATTTTCTCAGAGCAGATCTATGTAAAACAGATGGCATACTATACAACACAGAAAACAGAACTGCTCTGGATGAGGCAGGGGTGGATGCCTCAGAGATGTGACTGCCCAGTAAACCATTAAGCTTTCCTCAAAGTCCTTGGAGCAAGGTCTCCTTGGAACAAATGGAAAGGAGTTTAACTTCATAGAAGGTGGGGGTTTTTGTTTGTTTACTTGTGCTTTTTTTTTTTAAAAAAGAAATTTAACATTTATTCTTTGAGTTTTGGTCAGTGCAAGTCACTGCCCTATAAATTAGGGGCATCAGTAAAGAGTGGAGAAGGAAAAAATAGAAATCATGTATTGATCACATTCTGAAGGAGGTGAGACAGTGGGATACAATCATTCAAAGCATGATATTGAAGCCATGTAGTTTGAAAGCTTATGTCCTTAACTTCTTAACTGCGTGGTCTTAGGTAAGTTAATTAACCTTACTATTCCTCAGCTGTCTCAAATATAAAATGAAACCTACTGATGTCATCCCTTATCAAATGATTGTTGGTCCCTGGTAGGCAATTATTTCCAAACCTTATGGATAAATCACACCCCTCTTCTTAAAAAAAAAAACTTTTCTGGATTGAATTATTAGGATATAACAGTGTGAGGATGCTGTTATTAACAGGATCAAGAATCGAGGCAGAGCATTGGCCAGATGGCTTAGTTGGTTGGAACATCCCTCAGTACAACAAAATGTTGCAGGTTCAATCCTCAGTCAGGTCACATACTTAGGTTTCATGTTTGATCTCTGTTCAGGGCATGTATGGGAGGTAAATGATTGATGTTTTCTCTAACACATTGATGTCTCTCTCTCTCTGTATCTCTATCTCTTCCTCCCTCTAAAATCAATAAACATATCCTAGAGCCCTGGTCAGTGTGGCTTATTTGGTGGAGAGTCATCCTATGGACTGAAAGTTCACAAGTTCAATTCCCAGTCAGGGCAGATACTCAGGTTGTGGGTTTGATCTCTGGTCAGAGTGCAAAGGAGAAGGCAACAAATCAGTGTTTCTCTCTCCCATCAATGTCTGTCTTTCTGTCTCTCTCCCCCTTCCTCTCTCTCTAAAGCAATTAAAAAATGTCCTTAGGTGAGGATAAAAAAATACTCATCCTCGGATGAATATTTAAAAAAAAAAGAAAGCAGAGTGTAGTTTGCCCAATGGATGACTTTATTCTGGAATAGCTCTGTAGTCATTCCTGGACCCTGGCTACTGCCAACCTTTAGGAAGGTATCCAGATAAATGATTTGAGCCTTTAACATGTTAGATGAAATCAAGGCCTCTGTCCCTGGCCTTGGAGACTCAGAAGTTCCTTCATAAGGCTTGATTTAGGTCTGGAGGAGGGACTGCAGAGAGCACCTACGTGGTTTGTTCTGCATTTTTGGCAATGTCACTCACATACCAGAAGCACTTCATGCAAAAGCGCTTTCTTTTTTGGTATTAGGAATAAACCAGTTCCTTGATAACAGGTATGAAATCTGCCTACCCGGCTTGCTATTAGAGAAAGGGAAAGGGCTTACTGTCTGTGGGTGCCTGAGGGACACTTTGTGTGGGCAGGAGCATGTGAATATGGAGTCGGGAGGGGGTAAGAAGTAAATGCTGAAACGGGCCTCTTTGATCAACACACATGTCTCACAGCAGCTAGTGTATTAAATAGAAGTACACATATGAAGTAGTTACACAGGGCTTGCATGTAGTAAACATGCAGTACATGGTGGCTGCTATTCTAATCAATAACCACAGCGTATATTTGTGTTGGTCAGGAATGGTCTGATTTCAAGTGACAAAACCCTTGTTAAAAATGCCTCAGGCAAAAGGGGAGCTTTTAAAATATACGAATCAGAAAACTTGAACTCCTAAAACTAAGATACAACAGAAAAACTGGAAAAAAATATAGGCAACAGACAAAACACAGAAAAAGTTTAATTTCCTTACTATAGAAAAATGCCTTACAAATCAATAAAATAAGTTAAAAGGAAAAAGTGTCAAAATTATTATACTCATTTAGTAGACCTAAAACTTCAACATTAACAAACAACGTGATTCAAATAAAGAAGACCTACATGTCATTCTTTGAAAATCAATTTGTTACGATTTTTAATGTTGATGGAGGTATAGTGCAATGGGCACCTTGTAAGCTAATGGTAGAACCATAGTTCAGTCTTTCTGGATTAAAATTTGTCAACTAATGTCAAAAGTTAAAAATGTTTATACTCTTAGATCTAATTATTTTGTCTTTGGTTATTTTTCATTAAGAAAATAGAATTGTATGCAAAATTACATGTATAATAATATTCATTTCCATACCAAAACTAAGGGATTCATTATTTAAAAGTCAGCACTTCCATAAGAAAAATTTATCTGCAACCCTTAAAAACCATTTTCAATAATTAACATTGAACAAAGCTTATGATATAAAAAGTAAAAAAAGATTGGATTAGGTATTCTATATATACAATATGACTCAAATTTTTAAATGCATTGTACATACACTTCATCCAAAGTATCACAGACACAAAGCTTTTGTGTATAACAGGCTTTAATCACATTCAGCTGTATTTTGTTTTTCCTGTTCCTTTAATCTTCCTTGTCTACCTGGTGCTTATGATGCCATTTGACTAACTGTAGTATCAGCTATTCACCTTTAAAAAGCTATAGAGGACTTTAATCCAACCCTCATATCCAAGTCCAGGAGAGAAAAAAAGGCCAATTTTTTCATTTTCTGTTCTACTTGAAATCCTAATTTTCTTATTTTCTTGAATTATATCCCTGACAAATATGTGGGCTAGTTATGAGAAGGAGGGAGGAAGTAAAAAGGAAGAGGGTCTGGAACCAATTCCAGGAAGTAGGTGCTTGGCTGTGCAATGTAGTAACACGGCTAGAATTTTTTCTGTAGAAAAGCCTGAGCATCTCCCAAAGCTCCACCAAGTTCTTGCTGTGTGATCACAAAGAATTCACTAAAACTCAGTCTCAGTTCCCTCACTGTAAAATGGCAACAGTATACCTACCTGGCAGGGCTATTTTGAAGATTAGAAATAATGTATATAAATTATGACTATTATTATTATATCCACTTAATGTCTCCAATATCAAATAGGTCCCCTAATTTAAACCCCGATATTAAATATTCAGTATGACTTTGGACAAGGAATTTAATTTCCCTGTGCCTCAGCTTTCTCATCGGTAACATAGTAATAGTGATATTCCTCACTTGCCTCCAATTCTCCTTGTTTTGTAAAGAGGGAATGCAAGAAAAAAGCAGTGTTTATTCTTGATACAAAAAAAAACCCACATTTATTCTATTTCTCATGACACATTTCATTAACTGATTGTTTACATATATACCATCCAGGATCACTGTGAGGATTACCTAAATATTGCATGTAAAGCACAGCGACTCAAAGTCTTAATTATCATTGTCATCATCATCATCATCATCATCATCATCATGGACATCATCCATACTAAGTACCTTTATCCTCCTTACACTGTCAGACCCAGTTGCTGATTTTGGATTGGAAAACGTTGCTATTAACTGTGAGCATAATTCAGCTGTGTGGTCTCTGTCCACAAAATTCCCCCTTGATCGGCCTAGATGTACTGTCAACGGGCACACTGGGTTTGAGGCTCCTGTGATATCTGTTCTCCATGTTCAGAAGACTTTGGCAACTGCATGAATTGTTCCATTGTTAAAACTCTCTGCTCAGTATGGACACACCAAAGCCATTTAGCACCATGGCCAAAACCATTAAAACCCAGCCTATGGAAACAGGAACATGGAAAAGACAGTGGCCCACCATCACTGGCACAGATATGACACTGAGAGCAGTTCAGGCAACCTCCGAGCTGGCTTTCCTGAACTAAGTTGTCATTTGCAAACTAGGTATGTTACTATGTAGCTCTTTCCTGTGCTTTAGAGGCAGAGAGAGACAACCATTCACATTTTCTTCCATGGCTAGTTTTTTGAGTCATTTTAGAGAGAGAAATGAAATAGATCAGAGAAACATGCTTCTCTGACAACTATCTAAAGTGATAGCTACAGATTTTAGGGGAAAATAAATAGACTAAAAAGTAATTGAAAGATAAATTGGAACTCAGGGAGTAATAAAACAAAGGAGAGCTATAATAAAAGCTATCCAATTATAACTCTGTGGGGAATAAAAATAATACCTCATCACAAGTTCTCTATCACAAAAGGCATTCATTTAGGGCCTGCAATTGTGAATAATTGTTCCAATCAAAGATTTACATGAGGACCACTTTTCCTATTTTGTATATTTCATTCTAATCTTTTTTCTTTGTGTGCATATGTATATACAAATATATTGCAAAATGAGAGTCATTCTCTCTATATAATTTGTATCTTGCTTTTTTCATACTGATTGTTATTTTAAACCCAGGGCTAATATGTTTGGTTGTCTAAAATGTAGTATTTTAGAAGCAGCAAATTAGAAAAGAGGTTTCAGGCCCATTAAAGAGAACTATGCTCTCAACTGCCAAATGAATGTCTGAGAGTGTAAACTAGAAAAATATTGGAGTGAATAAAATAAGAACCATCTCAGGATTAGAAGGGAACTCAGAAGAAACATAATTTAGCACCTATGCAAATATTTAATCCCTCCTAAAACATCCTTGCTGTAAGAAAACCCTAGAGACAAAGATTGCAGTACAGTTGACCCCTGAAACACATGAAAACTAGGGGCCCACCAACCCCACTCCCATCCTAGTCAAAAATCCATGGATAACATTTGATTCTGCAAAAACTGAACTGTAGTCGGCCCTTTGAATCCACAGATTCAATAAACCACAGATTAAAAACATTTTCTTCTGCTATTGGGAATGTGGAAACACTGGTTTTGATTCAAGGTTGGTTGAATCGGTGGGTGCAAATTCTGGAATGCAAAGCCCATGGTTAGGAAGTGCCAACTGTATTCACTGAAGAAAATAATTAAAAATAGGTCACCTCATGAATGGGAGTTTCCCCTCCAAGCACTGATTTAGGGCACCGGCTGCTTCTATGTTTGGCATGTCTCCTCCAAGGCTTCTCAAATCATCATCACCAAGCCAGTGGAAGGAGAAAGGAAAGACAGTATTTATGGACCAGGCCTGAAAGCACCAGACGTCACATTCCATTGGTCAGAACCCAGTCGCACGGACACATGTAACTGCAAGGGAGACTGGGAAACGTCTCACTGTGTGCCCAGGGTGAAGAGAAACAAGTCTGGTAAAGGACTAGCCAGTCAATGCCACAGTTTTATTCATCAGAACATTTATTCTCCTTTGAGTCAAAATTCCATGTAGATTAGTTCTGATACTGCCCCAGAACAACATAAAATAATTCTAAACCTTCTCCCACGAGATAACCCTCCTGATGTTTAAAAAATGATTTTATGTATCTCTCATATGTCTTTTCTTCAATCTAAACACTCCAAAATTTCTTCAGTTTCTTCATGTGACATTACTATTAAAACATACTCCTTTGGGACCATTCAATATAAAAATAAACAAATTTACATATGTCAGTAATCCCCAAAGGCATGAGTTTCTTAGACATAATATAATAACTAATATGCATAATAAAACTCTTCAGCTATCTATAAGTAACTTTGAGCTTATAGGCAAAGTATAACACTTTTAAAATATGTCACTGAAAAAATATTAAAATAGAAATAATCCACTGTTTCAAAAAAGTAAGCTTCATGTAACAAGATGTTACCATGAGGCTTGTTTGCCCTATCTTAGCATCGGTTAAGGCCCTCATATTATACATACTGGGATACCAAAATGAGCCTAAGACAGACTCATCCTTCCCTACCATGCTCCCAAATGCAGATTCATAAAAAAAAAGTGATCCAAAGAAACTAGTCTAGGTCTCTTAAACTTTTCAGTCAGTTCAAAGATAAGCATGGGGTCAGATAGAAAGAATCGGGAAGCTATCTTTGGACCACACAGTCCACACAGGAGAGTGTGGAGTCTTCTTGAGTCCTAGTCAACAGAGAAACTCAGAGGAGCAAGAAGATACCTGGGAGCTGAGAAAGTAATCACAAGTCCCACCATGTAGAATGGGGATGCATCTGCCTAGCTCAAAGGACACAGAAGAGAGTAGGTAGAATTGGCATAGCTTGTTTGTAGAGCCCACAAAAGCACTCCAAGAGAAAGTCAGCCTTCATTATCTGTCAGGCCCATCCAGAAGGGCCACAGAACATAAAGCTACACTGTTGACTAAAAACTATCCCATCCTCTTCTCTCACCTGTCCACGCTTCGCAATAAACAACCCATAGGTAGCAGATAAAGACCAGATGAGGAAAGACAGAGGAAGAAACCCAAATGCCCCCTCTTGCTGTGACCCCCACCCTGAAAATGACCCAGCTGAAAGAGGGAACAAAATATGAGTTCAGAGTTTTGATTAAGATCTTACACAAAGCAATTCAAATACTGGTTTGAGACTGCTTGCAACTTATCTTTGTGGGTCTCAGTTTCTTCATCTGCGTAATGGGTATTACAGTAATTGTACTTCTGTCACAGCACTATTAGTGGAGATAGAATGAGATAATGTGTGAAACACTTAAAACAGTATCTACAATATATTAAATACTCATTAAATGTCAATGCTTACTATCAAAATAGTATTTTAGCACTCACAAATTATTTATGATTTAGATCATTTGTAAGCAGCCTCAAAAGGCTGTCACATAGAAAACTGAGGAATTTTCCTGGGCAGTCACCTGTCAGAATGATTTACTAACTTGTGAAAGCAATTGATCCAGCAAGGCTACCTAGCCACTCAACATGTGCCTCTTAATCTGAAGTTATTTTTATCTATCGATAGATTTGAAATACAAGAAGGAAATTATTTATTTCAAGGACATATGATTTAGATAGCTGGTGAGTAGAGAAGGCTTCCTAGCACATTGTGTTAATGAAACTATGCTATTGGTTTAGATATGGAGAGATGCACTTAAACCACGGCAAACGAGATATAACCACCTGAGCTGCTATCCCAAATGCCAGAAATTATTGTGAGATTTTGTGAGATTCTTATCATTTCAGACAGGGAGCTTAGATCTTTGTGGAGAAAGAATTTAAACACACACAGGCGCACACATATACAAACACAATTGTAAGACCAGAAAATCAGGAAATATACATTTAAAAGAGATATATTTAATAATAGCCACTGAAAATATAAGCACACTGGAATGAATCTGATAAATATAAATTTTTAATGGAGAAAACTATAAAATCTTATTAAAAGACTCTTAAAAAGTTCTAAATAAATCTTTATGAATTGAAAGATGTATAAAATGTTAATTCTCCCCAAATTGTTTAAAAACTTTAAAGAAGTGAAATATAAAATTCTAACAGTGTTTTTCAATGTAATTTGATGGTATGGTCTTGTATCTCCCAAAATTAATATGTCGAAGTCTTAACCCCAGCACCTCAGAATGTACAGTAGTTAGAGATGACACCTTTAAAGAGATAATCAAGTTAAAAGGAGGTCATCAGAGTAAAATTAAATATGAGCATACCCTATAATCCAGTAATCCAACTCTTAGATGTATATACCTTATAATGGGCACATGGAAACATGTGTAAAAATGTTCAAAGAGGCACTTTTTATAGTAGTTAATAATTGAAGAAGTCTCAAACATCCATCTACAAGAAAACAGTTACATGATTTGACTACAGTAGATTCTATTTATCAGTGAAAATAAATGAATAAGAGCACCACACTTAAATATGGATGCTTCTTAACAACTATAATATTAAAACCATTGCTAATTGGAACATAAATACAGAATAAAAATATTTTTGAAAAAGAAATTAAAATCATCAAGATCAAATTTGGAATAGTGTTTCTGAGTGGAGGCAATATGGCATGTGGGAAGGTAGAAGTATCGTCAGTTTGGGTAACATTTTACTTCTTAAGCTTATTATGCTAGATTTATGCCTTCTAAATATCTCAAATACTTTATAACACATTAAAATAATGTAGTAACTTTATTGTAAGTTGTTATATCTAAAATATTAAAAATAAGTTAAACTAAGTTAAGCTACACCTGGCTGGTGTAGCTCAGTGGATTGAGCGTGGGCCTGTGAACCAAAAGATCGTGGTTTGATTCCCGGTCAGGGCACATGCCTGGGTTGCAGGCCAGGTCCCAGCAGGGGACGCATGAGAGGCAACCACACATTGATATCTCTCTCCCTCTCTCCTTCCCTTCCCCTCTAAAGATAAATAAATAAGTTAAACTGAAAAGCAATCATGATCTCCTTCCATAGCTATAATGTATTATTTCCCTTAATTACTTTTATCACTTCTCATAAGTATGACCTTCATAAAAATAGAGATGTTTACATCTTAAAAGGGTAAAGGCAGACTATGTTGTAGGAAAATTTGACAGGGTGTCCTTATCATGTCTCATTAACTTATAAGAAAACACAATCAAATCAATAAATTTTACATATGAAAGACCAAAGAAAGTTTTTCTTGGTAAGGATGACCGTAATGCATATCCAAACAGCAACACTCTTGAGAGTGAAATGGAGAAACACTACATTAAATTAAATGGAGAAATAATAAATCTGGACCATGAAGCATAAAGAAGGGCTGTCAATTTTTCTCTGCATTAAAGCTGATTCCTGGATTTCCATTTCTGACAAATTGTTGAGCTCTCTGGAGAAAGTTTCTTCATATACAACACCAAAAAGGGCAAAGTAAGGTCATGAAAAGTGAAGACCAGAAAACACAAAAAAGTGGAAAACCAGCAAGGACAGATAGCTCTGAAAGCAGTATTACTTTGAAAGTGTCTTTGCTTCTGGAGGCCAAGTGTATGGGTGTTAATGCTTTTTACCTGGGAGACCAGAGGCCATTTCCAAGACCTGAGTAAGCAGGAAGGCAGTCCAGAAACCACTTTCAAACAGCATCCTTTAAATAATATCCCCAAGAGATAGTTAAAAGGGAAATACCCTAATTAATTAGCAGGAGACAGTGAAGATATCTGCCTTCTCAGCATTGACTGAGTAGAAAAAAGGTAAAAAAGAAATCTCCCACAAGAATTCTCAAACACAAGATGATGGTCACATAACATTGGGCAAGAATTCACCCTTGCATGTGCCCTGTGAACTTGAAATTGAATTGCCGGGGGGAAGGAGTATAAGGGGACTAAAAGGTAGTGTACAAAAAGATACAATAAAAATTAAATTTAAATAAATAAATAAATTTAGTCCTCGCTGATGTGGCTCAGTGAACTGAGTGCCAGACTGTGAACCAAAGGGTCACTGGTTTGGTTCCCCATCAGCACGTGCCTGAGTTGCAGACCAGGTCCCCAGTAGGGGGCCTGAGCTCGAGAGGCAAATACACATTGATGTTTCTGTCCCTCTCTTTCTCCCTCCCTTCCCCTCTCTAAAAATAAATAAATAATATCTTTTAAAAATTAAATAATTTTTTAAATGTAGTTGAACATAGTCCTTTGTGGGTAGTGTCTGACATGGGCCTGAGGGAGCATAAGAGATCTTTTTCAGAGGAAACTACATTAAAGTCCATCAAAAAATATGTATATATATTAAGTTTCCAGTCACATGAGCTCACAGTCAGAAAGTAAAAACACATGAAACAAGATGCAGCAGAAACAAATTGCAGAGTTAGACCCAGAAGGAGCTTCCCCCGGCAGCTCTCACAGCATTGCTCCAGTCCCTGAGGCCTCCACCCTCACGGCTCAATCACTTCCTGAGGGCCCCACCTCCTAATACCATCACCTTGGGCATTACATTTTAACATATAAATCTAGGGAGGAGGGATAAAAAACATTTTACCATAACACTCTGTAAAGCTTGTGATGCCTATTAGAACTGGGCAATGATACAGAACTTGCATCTGATTAGGAGGATGAACTCAGAAAATGTGTGATATATTATGACAAATGCTTCTCATGTTATTAGAATGGCATAATTTAAAGCATAGACAGTTCTTTTAAAAGTCCTTATAAAACTGGATTACTTGGGTTTTTCTGGAGTTTTTACTTCTAGATTCAAACAAACAAAGGAAAAATAAAACCTCCATTTGTGGTCACTGGAGACAGATGGAACAGGCCTCAAATTCTAATTCTTCCTCTTACTAGCTGTTTGGGGAGGTACTTAAACTCTCTAGCCCTCAGTTTCATTGCCTGTAAAATGGAGACAGTAACATATATCATGAGGTGTTGTACGGACAGAAGAAATATTGGCACAAAATGCTCAATGCATTGCTGTAATTTTTTTATCTATTTGTATTTCCATATCTATTTTCCCCTTGAAGTAACTCAGGCTTCAAAGTCCCCCTTAAATATTCCCATATTTAGTTGTATACTGGGGAATGAGGCAAGAAGTCTGTGGCTAAGATTAGGACTGAGTATTAATGAGGAACAGCACTCTCCTGAGGACAAAGTGAATTTGGCAGCCATTGTCAGCTTAAGGGTCCCTAGGAGATAGTGGCACCTGAGGGGGAGAACACTGGGAATGGAAAGTTCAATTCAGCTGCCCTCACCCTGGGACCTCAACTAGCTACATAACTAGCAGGGCCTAGTGAAAAAAACACAGGCCTCCTTGTTCAAATATTATCCAGGATTTCAAGGCAGCAATAGCAGAGCATTAAATTAAGCATGGGACATCTGAGCAATTGAAGAATCAGGACTAAAACTACCTTGGTAGGATTCCCAAGCCCATGTGTTTGCTACAAAACATACTTCTACCTCCAGGAAAAATGGTAGTGTAAGTGTAGTCCAAAATTAATAAAAATGAGTAAAAATCAGGAATATGTTGTTAATCCTGAATCCAAAGAAAGATCCCTACCTTAAGGTACAGACTCTGATCGCTACTGTTTATATATAAAGGCTTCAGTTACCCAATCCCAAAATCTGGGAGCCATTCGAGTACCTTTCCCACATCCCCCATACTCTATGTAGATATATGAGTATAATGGTACAGCCCTTTTTAAGAAAACTCCACATGCAAGATTTTGTCATACAGAGAAGTTATAGACTCAGAACTGTGATGGACCTTGTCTTCAGTTCAACTGCTTCATCCTTCAGATGAGTAAAGTGAAATTCAGTAAGTTTAAGTCACCTGCCCAAGGTTCTCGAACAAGGTAACAAGTGAGATGGAACTAGAACAGAGCTCTCCTGATCGACTACTAGCATTCCTTTCTTTCTGTCATGCTGTCACCTTTGCAAGGGATGAGATGGTGCTCTCAAATGGTACACTCATCAAATATTTACTGAACACCTATTATGTGTCAGGCACTGCGATGTCACGGTAAGCAAACGAATGTAGTGGTAAGCAAAACAGTTGTCTCTGTCTTCCTGGGTCTTACAGTTTAGTGGGAGTTAGAGTTTTTCAAGTAGTTACACCAATATGTCAGTGCACACTATGTTCAGTGTAAGGAAGTACAGAGTGTGGCTCTGAGAATGTAGTCAATCTGATCTGACAAGGTAGATTAAATTTGTGGGAGGTCAGGCTAAACTCCAAGGATGAGATGATTGAACTAAAATCTGAGTGTTGGGTCACAGAGCAAAGGAAAAGCTGAATGTCATCTACCTACAGCTACCACGGAGACTTGCTTTTCAACTGTCCAAAGGGTTAGTTAACACAACCGAGTTCAAGCACATAAATCAACTGGTTCAGTCTTTAAACATAGTCCTCCAAGCAACTATAATGTTCTGAAAGGTAAAGTTAAAACATATCCTGGGATCAACTGCCAGTTACTTTTGGAAGTTTTACTAGTGCTAGGAGGTGTATTCAAAAGCAGGTTGAGGTCAAACAGGCAAGCACTGAGAGACCATGGTTATTGACAGGTGGCAAAATTTGACAATGGAAATCCATGAGTAATTGTAAAATTGACATTTGTGCTGCATTTTTTGTTGCCAACTTGGTACCCTCACCACCAGTCCTTAAGGCTGAGAACTACATTCCCTTCTCTGTAAATTTCTGGCTTAGAATTTGCCAATGAGGGACTCACAGGAAACTTGAAAATAGAAGGGAAGCAGAAGCTATTACATGTGGAATACTATGACAATCACATGTGGCAGGCTTCCAAATTTATTCCAAAGTGCCTACTTTTAAATGGTTTGCAGACTTCTCCACAAATAATATAGCAGTTTTCTTTCTCGGTTCCCGGGCTTTTGTTGATGTCCCAGTGAAAGTTTCTCTAATTCCCCAGCCTCAGCACACCAAATATACCAGACCCCCAGATTCTTCAAATTTACAAGCTCTAATTTCTCTATTAAAGTACTTATTTTCATAATACTGCTTGTTATGACTTTGTTTCCTGACCAAACCCAAACTGATGCAACTTTTGGTATTAAAAGTAGTATCAGGGGCACAGAGACTCATGGATGGGAGTGTTGTATTTTTTTCCAACCTGATTATATCTAAAGGTATTTATGAACCTCATTTCAGTTGCAACGAGTAATAGGTAGTTTATGACTGGCAGTAGCAAAACAGTTTCTTAAATTATTACTGTAGTCACCTGGACTCAGGTACCTATAGAAATCAAGGCTATAAGCTGTTGCAATAGAAGATTATAATGGAAACAGTGTCTGTGAGAACAACTGGATGGATCGGTTGCTTCTACATGTAATGGAGAACTTAGAGGGGAAAAATGAAAAAATGCATTTAGGGCTCCAAAATTCCAGTTCCAGGCTAGGTAAATTATGAGAAAACTTCTACGACTGTCCTGAAAGAAAACCTGTCTCCTGTAGCCTCGGAGCAGAAATTTCTGAGGACCAAATCTAAAGTGTTAGCTCTCATGTTAAATTTAGGGCATTGGTTGGAGAATGTCAGGACCTTAAAAATTGAGATGAGGATGTCTGGCCATATTATAATTAATCTGAGGACCTGGAACTTCCAAATTCTTTTAAGCCTTCCTTGCCAGTGGATGTATCCTTTCCTTCCTGTGTCAGAAGGCCAGATTCTTCTTGCCTGCAGAACCTGTAATGACCATGCCAGAGAAAGCTTCCTTGTAGGTGACTGTTGACCCTTAGGACCAATTCCTACACTTCTGTTGATTCTAGACTTGTAATATGACTCAACACCCAGGATAATCTAGATGAATAGGTATTGAGGGTAAGGTTTTACTAATTTGTGTCAGCAGTAACTCGGGATAATGGATAAGAAGAAATATTAGGGGTGTTAGACCTGGGTGAGATAAGTATAATATTGAATCAGACTAGATTTATTAATGTGGATGTAGTACCTGATTGATTATGAGTTCAATGTACCAACTCAAGCAGCCAGGGATGACTCTGACAATTTCTAGATTGGTTGACTGAAATCTGGGCCCAATGGTGGTCTATAATTAATAAAACTAACATAGAATGCCCTTGTTTTTTCAATTTTGGCACTACCGACACTTAGAAACAGGTAATTCTTTGTTTGGTGTTAGGGGAGACTGTGGATTTTAGAATGCTCCCTAGTCATTATCTACTAGATGCTAGTAACACCTTTCTCAATTTATGACAACAAAAAATGTCTCTAGATATTGTTGAATGTCCCCAGAAGAAAGAAAATTGGTCCCAGGTGAGAACGATTGCTATAGAAGAAGATATCCTAAAGCTTATGGAGCTATAAATGCTGAGTGGATTTATTATGAATGGCCTGCTTGCCCACCAGCTACTATGTTATCTGGGAGGGTCCATAGTACATGCCCTTCATCAGGTCTTTGAGCAGTAAGCTGGTGAAGGCAGTATCAGCAGCCTCAATGGCTCCATAGTGGCCTTGGAAATGGGTTCTCTGAATTCAGAGGGTGATGAGAATCCCCAAGTAACAGGACCTAAGAAGTAATCAGAATGATTTGACCTTTAAAAGTCTTTGGTGGTGGTTAATTTATTGTGGGATACCTAGGACCATAATAAAGCACCTACTAAAGTTGTACTTGATTTGCATAAGCAAAACCAACAAAAATAAATAAATAAAACTTGATCTAGTGACAGAGGTCTAACATGAATCCATACAATTGATAGTTATGTTCCCTCAATAAATTCCCAGACTTAAGCCAAATCAGAGACCGAGAGCCCTTCTTTGAAGTGGAGGTCAAAGGTGGTAGGAAAAAAAATGGCCCTATCAAAGATGTCAACATCCTAATCCCCAGAAACTATAAATATGCCATTTTACATAGCAAAGGGGAAACCAAGGTTGCAGACGGAATTAAGGTTTCTAATAAACTGACCTTAAAATAAGGAGATAATCCTAGATTATATTGTTGGGCCTGATGTAATCACAAAGGTCCTTAAAAGATGGAAGAGGGACACAGATGAGTCAGAACCAAAGACACGGAATCATGAGAAAGATTCTGCTGGTCACTGCTGGTTTTGAAGATGTTAGGGAGCAATGAGCCTACATAAGTAGTCTCTAGGATCTGGAAAAGGCAAGAGAACAGATTCTCCCCTAGAGCCTCTAGAAGGAAACACAGCCCTACAAACACCTTAATTTTAGGCTAGCAACACCTATTTTGGACTTCAGACCTCCAAAACTGTAAGTTAATAAATTTGTTAATAAGTTTAAAAATTTGTATTTTTTAAAACCACAGTGTTTGTGGTAATTTATTACAGCGGCCATGGAAAATGAATACACCAGGTGACTCTAAGTAGAGGGTCTGCTACACCTATAAAAACCGTGCTGTAAATGTGCCTCTCACTTTTTCTGAAAGGGACATGTGTCCATTTGCCAGGGTGAGTTTATACCAAAGAAAGGGAACTAGCCAAACTTTTCAGAAATTAATAAAAAGTGCCTCTGAACTGTACTCATTCTCAGAGACTAAAATGCCACTGTGGTTCAATAGTCGAAATAGGGATTTATGGAGGTCAGGTGGTTAATTGAGTTTTGGTTCATGTCTGTTTCACTCTAAGTCCATTCGGTCTCCATGCCTTTGGCTATTTTCCTAATTCTGGAATGCATAGTTTAAATAGGCATAGTCAGACTTCCTATATTAATTCTTTGGTCTGTGAAGTGGCAGCTATGATAGAAAAGCCCTCTTCCTATTGAAATAGTAAACCAAAAATAATACTTCATTAGAGACTTGAAATATGGAGGCTTATTGGTCCTTTACCTTTTTACCTATTTAACTTACCTATTTGGCCAGTGCGGAGAAAGATGGGTCTTGAAAATGACATTGGATTACCATTAACTTAACCAGGTCATGACTTCATTTGAAGCTATTGATGAGATATAAATTTTTGGTGGAGCAAATCAGCACAGCTCCTAATTAATAGCTGATATGCAGTTATTGATCTAGTGGACTTTTTTCCTGCACTTGTTAGTAAACACAAACAAAGAAGTTTTCTTTTATGTAGAGGGAGTACCAATACACCTTTACTACCTTAAATACACCTACATTACCTCAGGCCTCTGTAATAGGCCAGTCTTCAGGGACCTTGATTGTCTAGCAATTCCACAGGATCTCATTCTGAAACACTGCATTGATGATATCAGGGCGATTGGAACTAGTGAGCAGGAAGTAGTTAATATCCTTGTGTACCTTAACAAAATCCATGCGTGCCAGGAAGTAGGACCACAAAATTTAGGACTTGTAGACTCAGTAAAATGTCCAGGAATGCTGCAGTCTGAGACATATTGAGATATTTCCTACACAGTGAAGGACAAGTAGCCCCAACCAGTAAGAAGAAAAGGTATAACAACCAGAGTGCATCTTTGGATTTTCAAGCAGTCTATATTTAACTCATTTAGAAATGCCACTTTGATTCAAGTATTGAATAATATGTTAAGACTGCCATTTTT
>PVKM010033191.1:0-16085 GCA_004027735.1 Carollia perspicillata
CACCCCAATGTTCATAGCAGCACAATTTACAATAGCCAAGTGTTGGAAGCAACCTAGGTGCCCATCAGTAAATGAATGGATCAAAAAACTATGGTACATATATACAATGGAATTCTATGCAGCAGAAAGAAAGAAGGAGCTCCTATCCTATGCAACAGCATGGATGGAACTGGAAAGCATTATGGTGAGTGAAATAAGCCAGGCAGTAAAAGACAAATACTGTATGATCTCACCTTTAACAGGAACCTAAGCAACAAAACAAACAAGCAAGCAAAATATAGTCAAAGACATTGAAATAGAAAAGGGGATGACAGTAACCAGAGGGGAGAGGGGAGGGAATTTCAGTGGAAAAAGGGAAGGGATTATAGGAACAAGTATAAAGGACACATGGACAAAAACTAAGGGGGGTGAAAATGGGAGGGAGGTGGGGAGCACTGGGGGAGATGGACTGGGATGGGAGTAAAAGACAGAAAACTGTCCTTGAATAACAATTAAAATTTAAAAAAATAAGAAAAAAGACATAATATTGTTAAAATATCTATATACCCAAAGTTACATATTCAATATAATCCCTATTAAAATCTCAATGACAACTGTGCAGAAATAGAAAAAAAATTGTAAAATTTATATGAATAACTAAAGCAATATTGAGAAAGAACAAAGCTGGAGCATCACTTTTCCTGACTTTGAAGCATATTACTAAGCTACAGTAATCAAAACAGTATGGTATTTGCATAACAACAGGCAGAGATTAAAGGAAGAAACTACAAACCCCTTGGTTCATGAAACAAAGTAAGATGAAATATGGTGCAGCCTCTATAAATAATGATATAAATATTTACTGACATAGAAATTTATCCATAGCTTTAAACCAGAGATCAGAGTATAAAAATTTATTTACAAATAAACCTACACATAATTTTATCTTTGTTTAAAATTTTATATATAAAAACCTGTCCATATTTATGTAAGAAATATGGAATTACATACACAAAATTAATACAAATTTACCCTAGAGGGTATATGATAAATGTCTTTTTTCTTCATTTTTTTTTATTCCTTATTTGTTGTAAAGAGTATGCATTCCTTTTAAAACTGGGCTTGCAGGTGTGTTGGGGACACAACAATGCCATGTACATTAACAGTCACAGCCTCATATGTGTGAGGTTCTCACCACTGGAAAGCTTGTGAAATGGACAAAAACCTCCTTGAAATTTTGTCTTGCTCCCTAGTTTTCAGCTTCATCTCTCACTCCCCTTTGCCTACACAGATGCCCTCTAGGAAGCCCTGAATCTCCGGGGTCCTGAACCTCTAAGTTTTCAGAAGAGCTGTAGCATTTAATGTTTGTATGTCTCATATGCACTCACCATCTATTATTACCTGTCACCTTGAATTATCAGCTCTCCCTTATAGGCCTATGAACTACTCTGTCAGTTCCTCAAGGATAGGTATCCATGCCTTGTATGAGATTTACTCAACTTCTTAGGGACTTTCAACATTACTTCTCCACTCACTGCGATAGTTTTAATTCATATGCAATTATTCTGTCCTCTGGCAGGTCTCTGACTTGCTCAACTCTGTGGCTATTGTATTGTATCCTTTCATCCTAGACACGCCCCTTCCCTACCCCTGTCTTCCTGAAAGATTTTTTAAAGTTTAATTTATTGGGGTAACATTGGTTAATAACACTATGTAAGTTTCGGGTGTACAAGTTTGTAATACAACATCCGATACACTCCATTGTGTGCTTGCCACCCAAAGTCTAGTCTCCTTCCATCACCATATATTTGGCCCCCTTCAAACCTTCTTTGTAGACTTCTACCATCAGCCCCATCCCTTTGAGTAACCACATTCTGTTGTCCTTATCTATGAGTTTGTTGCTTCAGTTTATTCATTTGTTGCTTTCTTGTATGAGTAAAATCATATGCTTCTTGTCCTTTTCTTTCTTACTTATTTCACATAACACGAATGCTCTCAAGATGCACCTATGTTGTTGCAAATGGCAGTATTTCATCATTTAATGGCTGAGGAGTCTTCCATTGTATTTATGTTCCTTATCTTCTTTATCCAATCAATGGCCAAAGGACATTCAGGTTATTTCCCTGTCTTAGTTATTGCGAATAATGCTGCAATGAACATAGGGGTACATATATCTTTATGAGTATTTTCAAAGATTTTTAATGAGCCTTCAAACTCAACTCAAATGATGCATCTTCTCTGTCACTGTCCTGGACTTTCCTAGCTTGCTCCCTCATCTCTGCTGTGAAGTTCTGCATTACCTTTGCCACAAAGCATTATCATTGTTTCTTTGGGTGCAGGTGTCCTCTACTGGACTGCCAGAAATTTGAGAACAAGGTGTTGCACCTCTTCACGTGTCACGCCTCACATACAGTAAGTGCTCTCAATAAGTATGTTTTGTATCAAATAGGAGTCAAAAAGTATTATGACTCTGATAGAGATAAGCTATGAATGTTTAAGAT
Organism: Carollia perspicillata; assembly: GCA_004027735.1. Lineage (NCBI taxonomy): Eukaryota > Metazoa > Chordata > Mammalia > Chiroptera > Phyllostomidae > Carollia > Carollia perspicillata. The sequence goes on from PVKM010033191.1 coordinate 2,481, forward strand.
CAGCACTATGATATGATTATCATGATGTGATTATGATATGATTGTCTACATTCTCAGCAATGAATTTAAAAGATAATATAGTTTTGAGTTGAGAGCCTCTCAGGGGAATAGTAACTTCAAGTTTTTGTGTGTGTGGTGAATGTTAGTCTGAATTGACAGAACATTATGAGTGCCCTTGTTAAAAATCTCCATATCAAAATTCACACCGATGTCAAGATGCTACTTGAAAAATCTGCTGTTTGAAATTAATTACTCCCTCCCATTATCAGAGATCACTGAAAACTGAAGCTAACAGAAACAACATGGAAGGGACACGCAGAAGATCTGGAAGCATCCAAACATGTGATCTGGCTGCAAGTGTCCTGATAACCATCATTTCACCAAGATGCATGTATTAGACATCTGAGAATTGCTAAGTGCTGTCAAAAGTCTTTTAGGAAGAAGCACTGTGTGGTCATGTCTCTGGTGGGAAGGACTGTGCCGGCAGCAATATGGCTCGTGTCATTAGTGTGTGGTGAGCAGATGCTGCGAGCCTCTTTGAGAGGCTCTAAGAAGAGTTGCTCTGTGATGGGCAAAGAGGCCTTTTTCTCATTACTGGAAATGCCAAGCTGGGAAGGAAGTGGGTCAGATTGTCCCTTGTGCTCCTGGAGATTACATCACCAGCAGCTTCTGACCTTTGTCATTCAATGACCGTTTTAATTTCCCTTCTTTTGTGTGAGCCATATGCTATATGTGCATAAGTGGCACATTTACAGACCAGAAAGCTTTTTTTTTTACTTCATCATCATTAATCTGCTGTAAAAAAAAATAATAATGACTCTCCCTTTGGCTTGCATCTTGGTCCTGTCTTCTAATTGAGTTTTCTGAGTAAGAATCAGGTCATTAGCTCTTTCAGCTATTTTGCCTCTTTGTCTTAAACCCAGATAAAAGGCAGCAAGAAGGACTTGAATTTGCAAAGAAAACTGATTCTGAAACACTCATGGACTTCAGGACCTGGGTCACTCCACTTCTGATGTTCAATTCTTTAAAAATATTATTTAAAAGCCCCTCCCTTCACACACAAACTTCCCCTAAAGAGTTTAACCTCAGCAATAAAGACATTGCTGGCATGTCTTGATTGGAATTATAAAATGTGTCCGAGAAGACAGGAGCTCAGTAAGAAGTCCGAATTGGTGGTTAAACTCAGGTCAGGACTCCTTTGTCTCTAAGTACCAGCTATTTAGCATATCGTTCTCAAACGAGACCCCTCTATCTCCGTGAGTCTGGGTGAGATGGTGGACTCCACGCTGTCTGCTAAATGCTGTCATGCAAAGACCAACATTTTGAGAAGCTGCCTAATGCCTATGCTTTTTAATGCTGTAAAATATAATAGCTAAAAGTAAATGCCACTTAACTTTTTCAGAGACTAATCAATGGACAGCCTGGTCAAATTCAAAGCTTTCTGGTGTATAAGACTTTATAAATGGAACTATTCCATCAATAGGCAAAGTGAAATGAAAACCTGTCCAGATGGATAGTATGCAGTTTCTGCACAGGTCTCTGTTAGTGAACACATTGCTGTGTACTGGTCAGGAATCTTGCTCCAATAAAGGAACATAAAGATAAAAAAAAAAGAGTTTAATCTCAAATGATTTCAGCCAGAGGATTTTCCAAAACTAATTACTAGTAAAAGATAATGTGATCACTTCTCAGGCAGTCCCAGCATCTCAGAATTGTAGAGTTGGAAGGCAACTTAGAAATGATCTTAATAAATTCTTTCATTTCAAAGGTGAGGAAGGGAGAGCCAATTTGACAGGCTGGATAACTTCCCTACTACCACCCCATTTGTTACTGGCAGGACTTGGTGTAGAACCCGAACCCCTTAACTCTGAGCAGGGGGTGCACCTTTACTTAGCTTTTTGAGCCAAAGGGGAGAAAACTGTTTTCTTGAATTACCAAATCAGCACAATCATAATATGCATCTAATTTAATCTGCCACCGCAGACAAAATAAACACATACAACCTTATAAAGAATAAGCCCTCTAATTTGCTAGAGAAAAACAGTGAGTGTCAGAATAAACCCCTCAGCCCAGTGGCGGGGGTCTGGTTCGGAATATTGGTATGGTGCCCGTATTTTGATCAGATACACGATTCATTAAATTCAATCTGAGTTGTTATCTCCATGATGCCAAAAACAAGCCCTGAATTCAGTAGAACTGAACAAATCAGTGAGAAAACAATTCCAAATCAGTCTGTTCACAAGAACTGAATGCAATACGTAACTACATGTTGTCAGAAAAGAGAAGCACAAAGGAGAAGTAGGAGCAGAGCACGGAATCCTGTCCTGGGAAACAACAGACATGGGGAAGGAAGGAAGCCAGCTGGCGGTGTGTCGAGATACCTTTTAGAGGGCTTGCCCTTGCCCTTGCCCTCTTACTCATCTTCACCCAAAACTGTGACATGGATCTGGCTCTTGGTATGAACGCTTATGTGCTGTAACTTGACTCATCCTCCCCCAACCAGTATAAACTGCTCCAGAGCAGGTCACCTGAACCACACTGGAACCATCAGTAGGGGTTTGTAACTAAAGGGTCAGTCTCATTGGCTGACAGCAATACTAACAGGTAACAACAGAAGACAGAGACTCCACATGGACAAAGTAGCATGGAGAGCTGGTTGACGTGGGAGTTTTGCAGGTGCACAGAAAACTGAGTGCACAGTTGTAATAAATGATGTGAGAAAATAAACAGTATCCTATGACACAGCATAACGGAGCAAGCATCACCCTAAGACTGGATGGTCAGGTGACATCATTTAAAACTGAGACTTAATGGATGGGGAGCCAGCCATGCAAGTAGCTAGGTGGAAGTATTTTAGATAGTGTACAGCATGTGCAAAGGCTGTGAGGTGGGAAAGCTCTGCACCTTTAAGGAACTGAAAAGGCCAGTGTGATCAGAGAAGAGTGACGGAGGCAAGTGGAGAGTGAGTTTGAAGACAGCTGTGTAGTTAGGGTGACCATTTGTCCCCAGTTGCTCAATGCAATATGTGTTTAAACCTGTTGGCTAAGCATAATTAGGAACACCCACACCATTCCTTTTACTCTCAATACATCCTAGCATGGACAATGGATTACGTGGTAACGCTATCATTTCTTACCCAAAAGTAAGAATTTATATCTTCTTCCACATGCGAGGGGAAACCACTGAAGTTTTCTGAGCTGAAAGGGACAAGATTGGATGTATACTTTTGAGTCATCATTGTAATAAATCTAGTTGTACAAACTATGAATAACTGGGTTCTGGGTCTTGCGTGGTACAATCAGTTTTTTGCCCTATTTTGCTGACCTTCATACACTCAGGTACAGAAGTTCCCAGATAGGTTTGTAAACAGGTACCTGATGGGGTCAGAAGAATGTCTGAGTACAGGTGCCATCCTGTACAGAAGAGGAGACCAAACATTCAGAGCACACCAATGCAAAATAGAAAGGGCTCAGGAGCCTGGATTACCTCCAGAGATGTCTCAGTTCCCCTCCTTGCAGGCATGCCATCAGGACAGTAACAGGAACATTCGCTCACTTCTCTTTATTGCTGTCACTTAAAGATAATTCCTCTGGGAAAAAAAAGGCCACAACAATGTTAAAGCCAAGTCAGAGGTGAAAGAAAAGATTATGTGAGAAGCCAGGGATGAATCCCACATAGAGCTGCCGAGTTCTGCATAAGATCAAAGATAATTCTAAGCACCTGAAACAGGGCTATCTTTAGCTAGGAGGCTTGCCTGACAATCATCATTTCCCTTGAATAAAAATAGTTAGGAGGAAAGAGACAATTTTTAAAGATATTGATGGTTTTCAATAATAACAGAAAGTATAATAATCAAGATAGGTAAAGTTGTTTGCTTCTTTCAAATGAGAGACTCCTCCACGCACCCCCTTATGTTAGGTGTTTATAAAGAGGGAGGAGAAATTCCCTTGGCAAAGAGACATGACTGAGAGTTCATCCTGAAAGAAGTAACAAGGTCACAGGGGTGATGGTTTTTTACACAGGTAGCAAAGGTCTAATATTGTGGTGGTTTGTAAGTATCTCCATATCATGGCATTTCAATTCCTGGCCTATTTTTCCTAAATTCAGTTTGTAGCTGCGAGTGATTTTAGAGATGCATCCTCTACCTAACCCAAACTTCAGTTCCTCACACCCTGACCTCCATGGAAGAGACCACCTCTTTGTTGCTCAAGCACAGCTACAAGCCTACTCACTTTTTCAGGAGCAGTTTTCTTTCAGAAAGTAGCACATTCCTAAGGGCTGAGGTGAGATGAGAAACAGTACGTTTTCCATGATGTAAGCATACTGAAAAATTCCTACAGGAGCTCCATGAGCAACCTGGGAAGAACTGAAAAAAATGTTCTGTGGTATTGAGAACATGGTATATTTTGGGGAAGTATCTGCAAGGAAGAGAAAGAGAAGGAAATACACATGTATGTGAGGCAGAGATATAGTCCCCAAAGAGACAGAGAAGTTGAAGCAGTTTGTCAGGATGTGCTCCAAAGGCCCCCTGCACCACCGTCAGGGGGCTTGCATAAATGTGGAGCCTCAGATCCCATTAGAAATCTAGTAAGTCAGGACCTCTGGGGACAGGATTAAGAATGCAAATAAAATTATGTCATTTCCTGCTAAAGGCCCTCCAAAGAAAACGAGAATATAACACTGTACGAGGACTTACAATGTCCTACACAATCTGTCACCTGCTTGCTTTTCCTACTTCATTTCCCACTCTGTCCTGTACGTACCCCTCCACTTCTGTAAATGGGCATGTCTCACTCATTAGTCTCCTGTCCTTTCCAGTCCTCAAATGAAAAACTTCCTCATGCCGTCCTCTAGCTTACCCATCATGTCTCCTCTTTGGAGAGTTCTCCATCATTGCTGGAACTCGTGTGGCCCCCACACCACCATCAGCACCTTCTATATCCCTAACCTATACTGTTTTCTTCATGAGATTGCACTGGTTTCCTATTGCCATGGTAACACAGTACCACAAACCCAGCAGTTTAACACAACACAAGGGGTTTATAATTCTGTAGGTCAGGAAGTCCAAGTCCTGTCTGACTGGGCTCAGATCAAGGTGTAAGCAAGGCTGCATTTCTTTCTGAAAGCTTTAGGGAAAAAATCAGCTTTCTTCCCTTTTCCAGTTAGTAGAAGCCATCTACAATCCTTGGCTCAGGTCCCCTTCATCATCAAAGCCAGCAAAGTTTTATATTTCTGGTCTTTTGTGTGTGTGTGTGTGTGTGTGTGTGTGTGTGTGTGTGTGTGTGTGTGTAGTCCTAGCTCCCTCTGACTATAGCCAGGATAGGTTCTTGCCTTTTAAAGATTCATACTGTTATATCAGGACCATGAGTTTAATGCATCATAATCCCCCCATCTTAAGGTCCCTGGCCTTAATGACATCTACAAAGTCCCCCTTGCCATGTAAAGTGACATATTCACAGAGGCTAGACATTAGGACAGGGATCTCTTTGGGAGCCATTATTCTGCCTGCCACAAATACCTAAGACTCTCTGAAATTATTTCATTTGTTTCTTTATGCATTTATTGTCTTTATTATCTAGCTAAAACTATAGGTCACCATTGACTCCGAGTGCCCAGAACCTAGCCTAGCAGACAGTAGACATGCAATAAATTCTGAGTAAAAGAATGGCTGGAAGAATGATGGACTTTCATACCAAATACACGAATGATTATTATACACACCTTTAAAAAATGTCTTAACCATTGTGCCAGAGTTTCGTGAAGCTGTAGTCATCAAATCCACCTAGTTTGTCTAATTTCCAATTAATTCCAAACCTCTGATGTCATCTCATCTACACAACATGGATGGAGCATCTAGTCTATATGTAGTATGTTCTAGAAATGTCTTGCCTTTATTGGAGAGTGCCTAGAATGGATCAATGTTTTATGTCTAACAAAAACATTTATTTTTACTGAAGCTCCTTTCCTCTATTGTGGCTTCAAAGAACAGAAAAAAAAATTACTATGTTCTCAATCCACTTCAAGAGATGCGAAAATCAAATGAGTACAGAGGGGTGTACATGATGGGTATGAGTGAAGCTACAAGGTTGGAAGACAACAGAGTGGTGAAAACTGTGTGTCCTGTAAAATGCATGCTGAATCAAAAGAAGTGAGGTTTCTGTGTTGCCATGGCTTGTTATTTTTTCAAGTGAAAAAACCTGAATTTTCTTATGAAATGATTTCAGAAATAATATGTAAATGAGAATTCTTCTGCTTCAAGCTGTAATGGAGTAGAACACCTCACTTACAGCAGCTACCAATCCAAATCTCTCACACACAGACACTTGCAATCTACTTAAAGGCAAAGTAAAAATGCCAGTGCAGCAGGATTTGTGGGATCAGTATCTCAGAACAAGGAAGCTCATGGAAATGAGGTGTACAAGGTGTATACTGTGAATACCACTGTTCTGCTGGGAGAATTTGCCACCTTTTGCAGAAGATGAGGGCTGAGTAGCTAAAGAGTGGAAGGAGGCAAATGCAAAGAGGTAGAAAAATCAGAGGGTTTCGGCAGTTTCCCAGGATTGGGAAGACAAAAACTAAATTCTGAGTTTGCCAAGGCAGTTCATAGAAGAGGAAAGAAGATCCCTGAGAGAAGGGAGGGTGGAGACGTTAGTCTAAAGCCCACTATGTTTTCCTTTGAACCACTTGCCAGTTCTTGAGCTGTGCCTCACTTTATGTTTAACACAAATCCATTTTATTGCCACTGAAGCATCTTTCCTCTATTAGATCCAAAGGACAGAGAATGCCTTATTCTTCTGCTTGATTTCAGGGCTGGAAATCAAATGATTACAGAGAGAAACCATGCAACTGATGAAAATGAATGATGTCACTTGGGTGCAAAGCAGTAGGAAACAGTGGAGTGAGCTGGAAAGGGACACAGCATCTAAAGAAGAGAGTAGTCACTGAGCACCAAACACTGTTTGCCTTTCAGGAACAGGAATTCTTGTGTACAAACCAGGACAGACTTTTCAGCAGTTCTGAGTAACAAAAATGGAGGTCGGGATCCCAAGTAGAAGGGGCCATAACAAGAGCTCCAGGCTCTCAGTTGGAACCCCTACAGACCTACGTTCTAGGAATCTTATCCTTAAGATTGATTTTTAAAAACAACTTCTCCTTGAATATATTGAGTGTGCACACCCTGCTATAGCAATGCAAAGGAGAGGGTGAAGAAATTCCTTTGGAAGTATAGCATCATCTAGAACCTCAACAATTTTCCCACAAATATTCAATAAAAAATTACCAAGTATAACAAGGAAATGACTAAGACAAAAAGTGGTAATAAAAACAACCCTACAGGTAATCTAGATATTTAAGATAACAGGCATGAATTTTAAAATAACTGTGATTAATATGTGAAAGAAGATAGGGAACAAGATGGAGAATTTCACCAGAGAACTGTACTCTGAAAAATCAAATGGACATTCAAAAACTAAAAAATATAGTAACTGATATTATTAGTGAACCAGAAAGTAGGTCAGGAAAAAAGAAATCAGATGTAAGCACATAGGGAGAAAGTTTTACATATACATGTGTATGCTTAGGAAATATAGTAAAGGTTCAACGTATGAGTAACTGGGTTCTCACAGCAAAAAGAGAATGAGATACAAGAAACATTTGAAATCAAAGTGTTTCTCAGAATTTTCTAATAAAAATTAACATCCTCAAGAAGCTTAGCAAATACTAAGCAGGGTAAATACAATTAAACCATATCTACACACATTATAGTCAAACAGTAGAAAACAAAACAAAAGGGAATTTTTTAATGGATAGAGGTGAATAAAGGCATTAGGCTCAAAGCATCAAAAATAAAATTAACTGCTTGTTATTTAACAGAACTGATAAAAACAGTAAGAAAGAGAAATGATATTTTAATCTGCTGAAAGAAAACAAAGAATAACATCAACAGCAGAAATAAATTCCTAAGTTGAAATTTAGTACCCAGTAAATTATTCCTCAGAAATGAAGGTTAAGTAAAGACATTTTCAGAAGAACAGGAACTGAGAAATTCTATCACAAGTAGACCTGGTGGCACAAAAAATGGCTTTAGGACTCGATCCCACTCCATGTCATGGTTCTACGTTCCTTTCTGTTGACTTCTTTTTTGTTTTAATTACTTTATTGTTGTTCAGTTACAGTTGTCCATACTTTCTCCCTACCACTACCCACCACCTCAGCCACACCCACCTCCCTCCCTTGCTTCCACCCTTCCCCTTGGTTTTGTCCATGTGTTCTTTATAGTAATTCCTGAAAACCCTTCCCCCCACTGTCCTCCCCCTCCCCTCTGGCTACTGTTAGATGGTTCTTAATTTCAATGTCTCTGGTTATATTTTGTTTGCTTTTATCTTTTGTCAATTATGTTCTAGTTAAAGGTGAGATCGTATTGTATTTGTCCCTTACCACCTGGCTTATTTCACTTAGCATAAGGCTCTCCCGATCCATCCATGCTGTCATAAAGGATATGGGCTCCTTCCTTCTCTCTTCTGCATAGAATTTCATTGTGTAAATGTACCACAGTTTTTTGATCCACTCATTTACTGATGGACGGGCACTTAGGCAGTTTCTAGCAGTTGGCTATTGTAAATTGTGCTGCTATGAACACTGGGGTGCATAGGTTCTTTTGGATTGGTGTTTCATGGCTCTTAGGATATAATCCCAGGAGTGGAATTGCTGGGTCAAAAGGCAGTTCCATTTTTAGTTTTCTGAGGAAATTCCATACTGTTTTCCACAGTGGCTGCAGCAGTCTGCATTCCCACCAACTGTGCACTAGGGTTCCCTTTTCTCCACATCCTCTCCAATACTTGTTTGTTAATTTTTCTATGATGACCATTCTGACTGGTGTGAGGTGGTATCTCATTGTGGTTTTAATTTGCATCTCTCTGATGGCTAGTGATACTGAGCATCTTTTCATATGTCTCTAGTACCTTTGTATGTCCTCCTTGGAGAAGTGTTTGTTCAAGTATTTTGCCAGGCATTTCTCCAAGAGAATTACCAAAACTACAAGGAAACTACAATGAACTCACTGAAAACTATACCAACATGAAAAAGGAAATAGAAACTATCAACAGCGGCCAAGAAGAAATGAAGAATACAATTTCTGAACTGAAGAACACAGTAGAAGTGATCAAAAACAGGCTCAGTGAAGCAGAGGATTGTATCAGTGAGCTGGAGGACAAGGTAGAAAAAAACACCCAGAAAGAGCAAGAAAAGAAAAAGAGGCTCAGAAAGAATGAAGAGGGATTAAGGAAAATGAAGGACAATGCAAAATGTAATAATATCCATATAATAGGGATACTAGAAGGAGAAGAAGAAGAGCAGGGGATAGAAAACCTGTTTGAAAAAGTAATGATGGAAAACTTCCCTAATTTGATGAGAGAAAAAGTCACACAAATCCAGGAAACACAGAGAGTCCCAATCAAGAGGAACCCCAAAAGGCCCACTTCAAGACATATCATAATTAAAAGAGCAAAATTCCAAGATAAAGAGAGAATCTTAAAGGCAGCAAATGAAAAACAGGAAGTAACATACAAGGGAGCACCAATAATACTAGCAGCTGACTTGTTAATGGAAATGCTCCAAGCCAGAAGGGAATGGCAAGAAATATTCTAAGTAATGAGAACCAGAGGACTGCAACCAAGACTAATTTATCCAGCAAGGCTCTTAATTAAAGTGGAAGGCCAAATAAGGAGCTTCCTGGACAAAAGAATCCTGTTGATTTCTATTTTAGTTGGTTCATTACAGGTGTTGACCCAGATTCAAGGTCATCATTTCATAATTCTGAGTTAAATAACTAAAAAGAGGTCTCTTTCAGCAGTTCAGAGTAGAATAGGGTCACCTTTTGAAACAAGTCACTAATGCCAGAGGACTTGAGGTTGTGATTCCTTGGTCTAGAAGCATCTAGTAGGGGTCAAGCTAGTACAGCGAATGCCACACAAGAGATGATTCTGTAAGTAAAATAGAGGCTCTGTTATCACAAAATAGGAAAAAGGGAAAAGGCAAAGAAAGTGGGGAGTGTGCTTCTCACTTGGGATACATTATTTGCAGGTCCCTCTAAGGCTCCGTATATTCTTTTAAGTCAATCATCAGCTCTGGAAAGTTTTGATGGGTTTGTTAAGGCTTGATGCTCAAATCGTGTCACAGATACAAATTCAAGGAAGACAGCCAAATTTACTGTTGAGTTATGTATGTCTGCAGGTGACCATCTACTGGTATGTAATAAACTGTGACTTTTGAAAACCCACATTCAGCTAGCTCCTCCCTCTATTCCCTTCCTCCTTTTCTCTCTCTCTTCTTAATTCACCTTCCTTTGCTCTCTTTTTCATTCATTTGCTCCAACTTCCTATCCTACATGTATTTATCTAAGGTGGCTCTCTCTGAATTCAAAGTTTATTTCTAAAAAGTTTTAAGAAAAGTTTGCTCTTTGTCCATGACTTTCTTTTGGTATTTTATTCTGTATACACAACCTTCTTAAATTTGTAAATGTCTGTAACAACTTCGCTTATTTCTCATTATTTTAGATTTCTGTAAAATGTGGTTTAATTTCTTACTCATCAAGATTATCCTAGCAACCTCTTATAGTCACCTTCAATGCCCATAACAAGCTTTTATTCTTTAAGATTTTATTTACTTATTTTTAGAGAGAGGGAAAGGGAGAGAGAAAGAGAGGGAGAGAAACATCAATATGAGAAACATCAATCAATTGGTTGCCTCTCATACGCCCCCACCGGGGACTGGATCTGCAACCCAGGCATGTGCCCTGACTGGAACTGAACCAGCAAACCTTTGGTTTGCAGGCCAGTGCTCAATCCACTGAGCCACACCATAGAGGGTGCAAGCTTTTATTCTTTTGAGAAGGCTGTTTTAACTTCATGGGCAATAAGGTTTACATGTACAACTTTCACCTCATTTATCATATAGCATTGAAATTATATGATATTATTTCCCTTCCCTAACATTTTTTATTTTTTAAATATATTTTATTGATTTTGCCATTACGGTTGTCCCCTTCACTCCCCTCCACCCTGCACACCCCTTCCCACCCACAATCCCCCCCTTTAGTTCATGTCCATGTGTCATAAGTTCTTTAGCTTCTACATTTCCCACACTACTCTTGCCCTCTCCCTGTCTATTTTCTCCCCACCATCTATGCTACTTATTCTCTGTACCTTCTCCCCACCCTCTCCTCCCACTCCCCTGTTGCTAACCTTCCATGTGATCTCCATTTCTGTGGCTCCGCTCCTGATTTAGGTGTCCACTTAATCTGCTTTTGGTTTTGGTGTGGATGTTAGTGACTGTGAGTTTGCCGTCCTTCCTCTGTTCCTGTTTTTGTCTTCTTTTTCTTAGATAAGTCTCTTTAACATTTCATATAATAAGGACTTGGTGATGATGAACTCTTTGATCTTGACCTTATCTGAGAAAGGCTTTTTGTCCCCCTTGTTTGAAACTAGCCCACACACTACAAAGCTGTGAGGCCAAATTCAGTGTTACTTTCCCTCCTTTTACAACCACCAAGACCGATGTTCAGATCCTATGAGAAAGAAAACCAGAGGGTTGAGAAGTGCTTTACCTGCCCTTTCATTCTAAATGAAAGCTTTGCTGGATAGAGCAATCTTGGATGTAGGTCCTTGCCTTTCATGACTTGGAATACTTCTTTCCAGCCCCTTCTTGCCTGTAAGGTCTCTTTTGAGAAATCAGCTAACAGTCTGATGGGAACTCCTTTGTAGGTGACTGTCTTCTTTTTTTCTTGCTGTTTCTAGAATTCTCTCCTTCATTTCAATCTTGGCTAATGTAATTGTGATGTGCCTTGGTGTGTTCCTCCTTGGGTCCAACTTCTTTGGGACTCTCTGAGCTTCCTGGACTTCCTGGAAGTCTATTTCCTTTGCCAGCTTGGGGAAGTTCTCCTTTACTATTTGTTCAAATAAGTTTTCCACTTGTTGATCTTCCTCTTCCCCTTCTGGTACTCCTATAATTCGGATGTTGGAACGTTTAAAGATGTCCCGGAGGTTCCTAAGCCTCTCCTCGTTTTTTTGAATTCTTGTTTCTTCATTCTTTTCTGCTGGTTGTTTGTTTCTTCCTTCTGGTACACTGCATTGATTTGAGTCCCAGTTTTCTTCCCATCACTACTGGTTCCCTGTGCATTTTCCATCATTTCACTTATGAACGCCTTCATTTGTTCATCTAATTTGCAACCAAAATCAACCAATTCTGTGAGCATCCTGATTACCAGTGCTTTGAACTGTGCATCTGATAGGTCGGCTATCTCTTGCTTGCTTAAAAGTATTGTCTCTGGGGCTCTGAGCTTTTCTTCTGATTGAGTCATTTTTGGTCAGGTGGCGCCTGTTGTGTATGAGGGGCGGAGCCGTAGGTGTTCACCAGGGCGGGGCAGCCTAGTCGCCAAGTTGTGACGCTGTCTGTGGGGGCGGGGTCAGAGAGGGGACAATGGCGCCTGCTCCGTGCTCTCTCCATTTTGTGTCCCCTCTGCTGCCTCCCACAAGCAAACTGGCCCCCCCCCCAGCGCTGGTTCCCAGGTGGGACGGCCTATGCACACTCCGGGACCTTGCAGGTTTCCCTGGCGACCTCTCCTGTGAGGCTGGGAGCCTCTCCCAGCACCTTTTCAATCAGCGTTTTTAGGCTTTGTTGCCCGTCGCTGGGGCCCTGGGCTGTGCGGTCCGTCTCACTGCCCGCTCTTGCCTAGTTTATCTGCACGCGAATGTGTGTCCACAGTTGGCCAACTGCCCTGCGTGCCCTGTGTGCTCTGCTCGTCTCCTCCTGTCTCCTCCCTGCGTCTGGGGTCTGCAAGCTCCATGTCACCTACGCCGCCCGGTGCTCCCGAGCCTGGCAGCCACCACGTTTTCCTGCCGCTTTCCCTCTCCTCCGGCTGCCGACTCAGCCCCTCTTACCGGTAGGGTTGAATGGTTGTCGACTTCCGTAGTTCAATTTTCTGTGTTCTGGTTGTGTTATTGTTTATATATCTTTGTTGTCCTTAATCTTGGTTGTGAGAGGAGGTACAGTGTTTCCACCTACGCGTCCATCTTGGCCGGAAGTCCAGTATTTGTTTCTGTGTCTGGCTTACTTCACTGAGCATGAGGACTTCTGGGTTCATCCACATTGTCATAAATGGCAGGGTTGCCTTCTTTTTCAAGACTTTGATAAATGTGTATGTTGGGTTGGCTATAAAGTCCATTTAGGTTTCTTTCGTAAAATAAAAGACACGTTTTTCATTTATACCAATAACTTCATTGATTTGGATATTTTGAGGATGTTGGCTATCTCCCACTACTGGCTTCTAGTGGGTGAAGGCCAGGGGTGCTGCTAAATATCCAATGCATAAGACAGCCCCACAGCAAAGAATTATTTGGCCAAAATGTCAGTAGTACCAATAAACTTCACAAACCACTTTTGATGCATTTGATCATTCACAGCACCTTCTCCAAACACTGGACAAGTCTTTTTCTTTCTTTTTTTTTTTGCATTTGAGTGTGTTTTAATCTTTCGTGAAATAATAAAACATAATACATCAAAAATGTTGCATTTCTTCTTCCATCTTCATTATTAAAATGGCCGCACAAA
>PVKM010033192.1:0-16072 GCA_004027735.1 Carollia perspicillata
AGGGTATAATCCCAGTAGTGCAATTGCCGGATCAAAAGGCAGTTCCATTTTTAGATTTTTGAGGAAATTCCATACTATTTTCCACAGTGGCTGCACCAGTCTGCATTCCCACCAACAGGGCACTAGGGTTCCCTTTCCTCCACATTCTCACCAGCACTTGCTGTTGGTTTGTTTGTGATGGTTATTCTGAGCAGTGTGAAGTGGTATCTCATTGTGGTTTTAACTTGCATGTCCCTGATGGCTAGGGTCATATGTCTGTGTGCTTTCTGTAAGTCCTCCCTGGAGAAGTATCTGTTCAGGTTCTTTGCTCATTTTTTAAAATTGGTTTGTTTGTTTTCCTGGTGTTGAGTGGTATGAGTTCTTGATATATTTTGGAGATTAAACCCTCATCCAATATATCATTGGCAAAAATGCTTTCCCACACAGTTGGGATCCCTTTTCATTTTTTAATTTTTATATTATTGTTCAATTACAGTTGTCTCCATTTGTCTCCATTACTCTCCCCTACCCTACCCACCTGCTACCTTCCACTTTCAATCCTCCCTGCTGTTGTCTTTGTCCATGCATCCTTTATACATGGACACTTTTTCCTTTTGATGATGTTTTCTTTAGCCATGCAGAAGCTTTTTACTATTAGGTAGTGCCATTGTTTATTTTTTTCTTTATCTTCCTTGAAATTGGAAATATATCAATGAAAATATTGCTGTGTGGGATGTCTGAAAATTTTCTGCCTATGTTTTCCTCTGGGACTTTTATGGTGACAAAACTTTATCATCCATCTTGATTTTATTCTGATGTATGGTGTAAGTTGGTGGTCTAGTTTCATTCTTTTGCACATACCTGTCCAGATCTCCCAACACTATATATTGAAGAGATTCTTATTACTCCATTGTATGCTCCCGCTCCCTTTTTCAAATATTAATTGACCATAAAGACATGGGTTTATTTCTGAGCTCTCTAGTCTGTTCCATTAATCTATGTGTCTGTTCTTATGATGATACCAGACTTTTCTGATTACAGTGGCCTTGTAGTATAGTTTAGTATCAGGTATTGTGATTCCTACTACTCTATTCTTCCTTCTCAAGATTGATGAGGCTATTTGGGGTCATTTTTGGTTCCATAAAATTTTTTGAAATATTTGTTCTAGATCTGTGAAATATGTCATTGATATTGAAAAGGGGTTGTATTGTATCTATAGATTACTTTGGGTGATATACACATTTTAATGATGTTAATTACTCAAGTCCATAAACAAGGGAAATGCTTCCATTTGTTTGTATATTCTTTAATTTTTTTTTTCTTCAGTGTTCTGTAGTTGTCTGAGTACAGGTCTTTTACCATTTGGTTAAGATTATTCCTAGGTGCTTTATTTTTCTTGGTGCTATAGTACATGGGATTTTTTCCCTAGTTTCTGGTATTTATTGTTAGTGAACAAAAATGCCTATTTCTGAATATTGACTTAGTATCCCATATTTTGCCAAATTCACTTATTAGACTGAGTAGTTTTTTGGTGGAGGCTATAAGATTTTCTATGTACACTATAATATCATCTACAAATGACAGTTTTACTTCCTCCTTTCTAATTTGGATGCCTTTTATTTCTTTTTCTTGTCTGATCACTCTTGCTAGCACATCCAATACTATGTTGAATAAAAGTGGTGAAAGCAGATACCCTTGTCTTATTCCTGATATTAGTGGGAAAGCTTTTAATTTTTGCACAGTTATGATGTTGGCTGTATGTTTCTCATGTTGCCTTTATTATGTTGAGATATGCTCCATCTATTCCCACTCTGCTCAGTGTTTTTATCATAAATGGGTACTATAATATATCAAATGATTTTAGGGCATCTATTGATATGAATATGTGACTTTTGTCTTTCTTTTTGTTTATGTGATGTATTATATTTATTGATTTGTGAATATTGTACCATCCTTGTATCCCTAGTATGAATCATATGAATGTATATGATTTTTTAATGTATTGCTGGTTCCAGATTGCCAATATTTTGTTGAAGATTTTAGCATCTATATTCATTAGCGATATTGGCCTGTAGTTTTCTTTCTTTCTTGTGTTTTCAGCTGGTCTTACAATTAGATAATAGTGGCCACATAACAAATGTTTGGGAATCTTCCTTCTTTAATTTTTTTGAATAGTTTGAGAAGGATACGCGAGTTAGTTTGTCTTGAAATGTTTCGTAAAATTAGCCTGTGAAGTCATCTGGTCCACTGCTTTTGTGTGCCAGAGTTTTTTTATTACTGTTTCAATTTTGCTAGCTGTTTTTGGTCTATTCAGGTATATTCAAGCTTGCTGATTCTTGATTCAATTTTGGAAGCTTGCGTGTTTCTAGAAATTTGTACATTTTCCCCAGATTGTCAAATGTCTTGGCATATAGTTGTTCGTAGTAATTTCTTACAATCCTTTATGTTTCTCTGTTATTGGTTGTAACTCCTCCTCTTTTGTTTCTGATTTTATTTATTTGGTTCCTCTCATTCTTTCTTGATGAGTTGATTAAAGGCTTCTCAATTTTGTTTATATTTTCAAAGAATGATCTCTTGGATTTGTTGATCCTACGAATTGGTGGATTTTTGTTTTTTGTTTTTTGTCAGTATGTCATTTAATTCTGCTCTGATCCTGATTTTTTCCTTTCATCTACTCATTCTGGACTTTGTTTATTTTTGTTTCTCTAGTTCTTGAAGATGTAGGGTTAGGTTGTTTATTTAGATTTTTCTATCTTTTTTTAGGTAGGCCTGTATTGCTATGAACTTCCCTCTCAGTACTGCCTACACTGTGTCCCATAGGTTTTGGGCTATTGTGTGTTCATTTTCATTTGTTTCCAGAAACTTTTTTATTTCTTTCTTGATCTCATTGTTAATCATGTCTTATTTAATAGCATGTTATTCGGTCTCCATGTATTTGAAATTTTTTGTTTTTCCTTGAGGTTGGTTGCTAGTTTCAAGCCATTGTGACCCAAGAAGATGCTTGATATGATTTCAATTTTCTTGAATTTTTTGCGGCTTGTTTTGTGTCCTACATGCAATCTATCTTTGCAAATATCCCATGTGCATTAGAAAAAAATGTACATTTTGCTTCTGGGGGGTAGATGGTTCTGTAAATATCAATTAAGT
Source organism: Carollia perspicillata (assembly GCA_004027735.1). Lineage (NCBI taxonomy): Eukaryota > Metazoa > Chordata > Mammalia > Chiroptera > Phyllostomidae > Carollia > Carollia perspicillata. The sequence goes on from PVKM010033192.1 coordinate 3,127, forward strand.
CCATTAGATATAGAGTATTGTTTAATGCCACAATATCCTTGTTGATTCTTTGCTAGGAAGGTCTGCCAATTGTTGACAATGGGTTATTAAAATCCTCTACAATGAGTGTGCTGTTGTTGGTATCTTTCTTAAGTCTCCCAAGATTTTCCTGTATATTTGCGTGTTCTGTGTTAGGTACATATATGTTTACAGGGGTTGTATCTTCTTGATGAACTACCTCCTTAAGTATTATGAGGTGACCTTCTTTGTCTCTTTTTATGCCTTTGTTTTGAAGCCTATTTTGTATGATATAAATATTGCTACCCCAGCTTTTTTTTCCATGCTCATTTGCTTGGGATATTTTTCATCCCTTCACTTTAGTCTGTGTAGATCTTTACTTCTTAGTTGGATCTCTGGTAGACAGCATGTATGTGGGTCATGTTTTAGCCATTCAGCTACCCTATGTCTTTTGATTGGTGTATTTAATCCATTTATATTTAAGATTATTATTGATAGGTAGTTAATCATTGCCATTATTTCCATTTGCACCAGTGTTCCCCTCTCTATCTTTTTCTTCATCTTCTTTTTTTTTGTTATTGTTCAAGTATAGTTGCCTCCAATATCCCCCATCCTGCCCCCCACCCCAGCCATCCCCACCTCGAGTCCTCAATCCTCCCCCCATTTGGCTTTGTCCATGTGTCCTTTATGCATGTTCCTTGACAACTATTCTCCCATTTCCCCACATTATCCCCTCCCACCTACCCTCTAGTTACTGTCAGTTTGTTCTTAATTTCTTAAAGCAATTTCTTTCACATTTCTTGCAATGCTGGTTTCATGGTGATGTATTCTTTAAGCCCTTTTTTGTCTTAGAAACTCTTTATTTCACCTTCCATTTTAATTGAGAGCCTTGCTGGGTAGAGTAAGGTATGGTAGAGTACGGTAGAGGAGTTTTGGTTGCAGGCCTTTGCTTTTCATTACTTGGAATACTTCTTGCCATTCCCTTTTGGGGTGTGCTGTCTCTGTTGAGAAATCATCTTATAGCCTTATCAGAGTTCCTTTGAATGTTACTAGCTTTTTCCCTTGCAACCTTTAAGATTATCTCTTTGTCTTTTTTTTAATTTTTATTTTAATTGTTGTTCAAGTACAGTTTTCTGTCTTTTACTCCCTTCCCAGTCCACCCCCCAGTGCTCCCTACCTCCCTCCCATTTCCACCTCCATTAGTTTTTGTCCATGTGTCCTTTATATTTGTTCCTGTGACCCCTTTCCCTTTTCCCCTGAAATTCCCTCCCCTCTCCCCTCTGGTTACTGTCAGCCTGTTTTCTATTTCAATGTCTTTGGTTATATTTTGCTTGTTTATTTGTTTTGTGGTTTAGGTCCCTGTTAAAGGTGACATCATATGGTATTTGTCTTTCACCATCTGGCTTATATCACTCAGCATAATGCTTTCCAGTTCCATCATGCTGTTGCAAAGGGTAGGAGCTCCTTCTTTCCTTCTGCTGCATAGAATTCCATTGTGTAAATGTACCATAGTTTTTTGATCCATTCATTTACTGATAGGCATCTAGGTTACTTCCAAAGCTTGGCTATTATAAATTTTGCTGCTATGAACATTGGGGTGCATAGGTTCTTTTGGATTGGTGTTTCAGGGTTCTTGGGATATAATCCTAGCAGTGGAATTGCTGGATCAAAAGGCAGTTCCATTTTTAGTTTTCTTAGAAAATTCCATACTGTTTTCCATAGTGGTTGTACCAGTCTGCAATCCCACCAGCAGTGAACTAGGGTCCTCTTTTCTCCACAACCCCTCCAACACTTGTTGTTTGTTGCTTTGCTTATGATAGCCATTCTGAGTGGTGTGAAGTGGTATCTCATTGTAGTTTTAATTTCCATCTTTCTGATAGCTAGTGATATTGAGCATCTTTTCATGTGTTTCTGAATCCTCTGTATGTCCTCCTTGGAGCAGTGTCTGTCCAGATCCTTTGCCCACTTTTTAATTGGGTTGCTTGTCTTCTTAGAGTGGAGTCATGTAAGTTCTTTATATATTTTGGAGATTAAACTCTTGTCTGAGGTATAATTGGCAAATATGTTTTCACATATAGTTGGTTCTCTTTTTATTTTAATGCTGTTTTCTTTGGCCGTGCAGAAGCTTTTTATTTTGATGAGATCCCATTTGCTTATTTTTTCCTTTATGTCCCTTGCTCTAGGGGACATACCAGTAAAAATGTTGCTGTGTGAAATATCCGAGATTTTCCTGCCTATGTTCTCCTCTAGGATTTTAATGGTTTCACAGCTTATATTTAAGTCTTTTATCCATCTTGAATTTATTTTTGTGTATGGTGTAAGTTAGTGCTCGAGTTTCATTTTTTTTGCATGCAGCTGTCCAGTTCTCCCAACACCGTTTGTTGAAGAGGATATCTTTTTCCATTTTATGTTGCTGCTCCCTTTGTAGAATATTAACTGACCATAGAGACTTGGATTTATTTCTGGGTTCTCTATTCTGTTCCACTGGTCCATGTGTCTGTTTTTATGCCAGTACCAGGCTGTTTTGATTACAGTGGCCTTGTAATACAGATTCGTATCAGGTATTGTGATCCATCCTACTTGGCTCTTTTTCAAAAGTGCAGCAGCTATTCTTGGTCATTTATGGTAATATATAAATTTTTGAAGTGTTTGCTCTATGTCTGTGAAATATGCCATTGGTGCTTTAATACGTATTGCATTAAATCTGTAAATTCTTTGGGTAATATGGACATTTTGATGATGTTAATTCTTCTAATCCATAAACATGGCATATGTTTCCATTTCTTTGTGTCTCCCTTGATTTCATTCTTCAGTGTTGTGTAATTTTCTGCATACTGGTCTTTTACCTCTTTGGTTAGGTTTATTCCTAGGTATTTTATTTTTCTTTTTGCTATATCAAATGGGATTTTTTTCTTGATTTCTGCTTCTGCTGTTTCATTGTTGGTATACAAAAATGCCTTTGATTTCTGGATATTTACTTTGTATCCTGCTGTTCAGCCAAAGTCATTCATTAGGTCAAACAGTTTTTGGGTGGAGTCTATAGGATTTTCCATGTACACTATTATGTCATCTGCAAACAGTGATAGCTATGTTTCCTCCTTTCTGATTTGGATGCCTTTTATTTCCTTGTCTTGTCTGATTGCTGTGGCTAGGACTTCCAATACTATATTGAATAGAAGAGGTGAAAGTGTGCAACCTTGTCTTGTTCCTGATCATAATGGAAAAGCTTTTAGTTTTTGCCCGTTGAGTATGATGTTGGCTGTAGGTTTCTCATATATGGCCTTTATTATGTTGAGGAATACTCCCTCTATTCCCACTTTGCTGAGTGTTTTTATCATAAATGGGTGCTGTACCTTGTCAAATGCTTTTTCCATATCTATTGATATGATCATGTGATTTTTGTCTTTGCTTTTGTTTATGTGATGTATTACATTTACTGATTTGTGAATATTGAATCATCCTTGCATCCCTCGGATGAATCCCACTTGGTCATGGTGTATGATCTGTTTAATGTATTGTTGGATGTGATTTGCCAGTATTTTGTTGAGGATTTTAGTGTCTATGTTCATCAGCAATATTGGCCTGATGTTTTCTTTCTTTGTTGTGTCTTTATCTGTTTTGGGGATAAAGATGATGTTTGCTTCATAAAAAGCTTCATATTTCTTTGTCTTTAAATTTTGCCTTTTAATTATGATGTGTCTTGGAGTGGGCCACTCTGGGTTCATCTTTATTTGGACCTTCTGTGCTTCCTGGACTTGTGTTTTTTTTTCTCATCAAGTTAGAGAAGTTTTCTTTCAGTACTTTTTCAAACAAGTTTTCTATACCTTGCTCATTTTCTTCTCTTTCTGGTATCCCTATGATACAAATATTATTATGTTTAATGTTGTCCTGTAGCTCCCTTATACCATCTTCATAGTTTTTTAGTCTTTTTGCATTTTTAGCTCTGTCTGGGAGTTTTTTTCTACTTTGTCCTCCAGTTCAGTTATTAAGTCCTCTGCTTCATCTAGCCTTTTAATTCCTTCTAGTGTATTGTGAATATCAGATATTGTATTTTACATTTCCTATGGCTCTTATTGATAGTTTTATGTCCTTTTTCCTGCTGGTGTAGTTCCCAGTAAGTTCCTTGTAGCTTCCATGATTTTTTCTGTAGTTCTCCCTAAGCTCCTTGATCATGCTTATAACCATTAATTTGAACTAGTGTCTGATAGTTTGCTTGTCTCAATTTCATTTAACACTCTCTCTGAGGATTCTTCCTTTCTTTTAGTTGAGCATTATTTCTTTGTCTCCCCATTTTTGGTGACTCTTGTTTGTTTCTGCATATTATATTGATCTGTTTTGACTCCATTTCTTTGTGGTATTATCTTTTGTGGTAGGAGACCTGTGGGACTCAGTGGTGCAGTCTCCTTGATCTCCTGACCTGGATGCTCTTGGGATGTCTTATATGTAATTTATTTGGGCTCTCTGGTTATAATTGGGTTTTGGTTGTTGTTGGGTGGTTCCTTCCCTCTGACTGGCTGACTGAGAGTCACACTGCCCACCACATCTTGCATGCTGTTGTACAGGTGCTGCAGAGCAAATCCAAACAACCAGGAAACAAGCCCACACTTGAAAAAATAATGCTCATCCACAACCACACTACCAACAGCAAATGAGCAAATATTAATAAAAGTGTATAGAGATCATGACTATTATAAGAGAGAAAAAACAAATATAAGATGACTAACTGAAAGAAAAATGATTTCAAGAAGGTTGGGGTAGGTGAAATAAGAGTAGGGAATAGAAACAAAGTGAAGAAAGAAAGAAAAGAAAATATAAATCATAAATTAAAAAGGAAGGGAAGAAGGCAAAATGGAGTAAGAAATGGGAAGCATATAGTATTAGGTTCAAACAAAAATTTTTTAAAATGTGAGAGCAATAGGAACCAAATTGGAGAAAAAGATCTACCACAGCAATGTCAACAGCAAATGAGCAAAGATTAATATAGGTGGAATGGAACTAAGAAGGAAAAAAGAAAGAAAAACTTGTGAGATATCTAGATGAAAGAAAAGTGATATTGAGAAGATAGAGGGAGAAGGAATACTAAAAGTGAGGAATGAAATCAGGCTGGAGAGGGGAAAATTAAAATTTAAAACAAGAACAGCCTTGGCTGGTATGACTCAGTGGACTGAGTACTGGCTTGTGAACTGAAAGGTCATGGGTTTGATTCCCAGTCAGGGCACATGCCTGGGTTTTGGGCCATGTCCCCATTTGGGGACATGCGAGAGGCAATTGATCAAGGTATCTCTCACACATCAATGTTATTCTCTTTCTTTCTCCCTCTCTTCCCCTCTCTTGAAAATTAAATAAATATAATCTTAAAAAGTTAACAAACTACAGAGAGTTAAATAAATAAATAAACAAAACAAAGAAAGGGTAGGAGGAAGACAAAATGGAGTAGGAGAGGGGAACGGTGAAATTTGAGATTTGAATAACAAGAATTGTGAAGATCTAGAAACAAAATTGAAGAAATGTAACAATCACCATATGCACAACCAATGAACAAAAATTGATAAAGGTGGAGAAAGAATAAGGATATTTTAAGAATGGGAAAAATGTGAGATGACTAGAGATAAGAAAAATGGTTTTAAGTGGCTGAAATGGGGACAAATAGTAAGAATGTGGAATAGAAACATTGTAGCAAGAGAAAAAAATTAAAACATAAATGAAAAGAGGCAGGAAGAAGGTAAAATGGAATAAGAGAAGGGAGGAACAAAATATGAAATTTGAAATAAACTAAAATATAAAAACTAGTGAAATAATAGGCCCAAACTCAAAGGAAAAGAAAGTAATGTTAAAAAGCTATGCAGGAGAAGAATTAATGCAAATCATGAAGAAGACCATAGTGGAATCATCTCAGCAGAATCAAGTGTTTACCACTGTCTTCTCTTTCTGGACCTGCCCCTGATAATGTCAGATTATGTCCTAGTCTGGCCCTAGGCAGCCTGTTCGATCACAGTCTGTGGCTTTCTCCTTCTGATTTGGCTGGTCTCCACTGTTCTGCCTTGCTGGCTTTCCATTGGCTGAGGGCCAAAGTGTAGTTCATTTAATGACCTGAGAGGACTACTGGTACCTTCTCTACCTGCTTCCAGGTAGCTTCTGGTGCCATTGGGAAGGTGGGTACCCTGTGGCACTTCTGTGGAGCACTGTTCAGTCTTCCAGGAAGGTGGTGGAGTGTTTCCCTGCCCCCTCATCACATGTCTTCGTTGGTCACAGATTCTTTTAATAACATATAGTTTCTGGTGAATTAGCTATCTGTTCCTGTGAGGGGCCAATTTATGTAAAGGGGGCAACTCTTTCCTGCTTGTCTCAGACAGCAGCTCTGGGTAGGCACCGAGACTGGGTAGGGCCCTGAACATCCCTTGTTGCACCTGTCTCTCATCTCTCTGCTTTGCAGGTGTCAGTGGATCAGGGCCCGAGGAACAGTGTAGCTTGTACTGTCTGGTAAAGGGCCCTTTCAGAGCTTTTTCTTGTTTCCCCTATGGAATTGCACCCAGCATAGGGCCTCTGAGCCTGTAATCCCACAAGTGGGGGTTGGGCTGGCCTGTCTGTGAGAACTACCTGTTTGCAGCAAATCTCAGGCGTTCAGCTCCTGGCCATCCAGTACCCAGACTGCTGTGCTCTCACTGGAAACTCAGGCCAAACTCTCCACTCTGTACAGTTCCCCCTGCTCACCAGCCATGCTGGGTTAGGTCCCACAGTCCCTTCAGCATGATTCCATCCCTCTGAGCTTTTTGTTTGCAGAGCTGCTTCTCATGCATGGGTATGCAAGCACTGGGTCCCTGCCACATATTGAGTCTTGCCTCAGCAGCTCTTTTAAAAGTGTTTGTGTGTAGACCCCATGCTGCAGCACCAAGCTCTGGGGGACCTGTTCTCCTCAAGCATCAGCTTCCCAGAAATCACTGTCTCTCTTGGTCTTGGCTAGCCACAGCCTGTCAGAGCCTCTGACAGTTTTACATAAAATTTCTCTCTGAATCTCTCCTGGATGATGTTGGGCAGAGTCCTGCAGTGATACTATGACATGGAGCTATGGGGAGTGCTTTCACCACTCCCTCCAGTGTTCCTCAGCCTCAGGTAGGCCTGCTTTTGCCACTCTGTTTCTGCAGCCAGCACCACCCTTACAATCTCACTTGGCCCCTGGGGCTCACAGCAGCTAAGTCAATCCTCAGCTGCCCTGAATCTGTGTAGCAAGAAGTGCTGGGTTGGGCAGCAAGAAGTGCTGGGTTGGGGCAGCATTGGGGGTAAGTTGCTCCACTAGGAGAGCCTAGGCTACACACTTCTAAGTGCCCTGCAGGCAGGCAGGTTCTTTCCTACTCACACATGCTCCCCAAATTCTTGTCTACATGAGCACTCACACATACTCTCACTCACTCTCCACTGCTTTTCAAGTTAGTTTGCTCTGTGGTTTAGCTGCAAGACTGGTCCAAGTCTGAGAGCAAGTGGGCGGAACTTCCAGATACTCTGTAGTGGTCTTGGATCTCCCTGGTTTTATGTTTTGTTTTTGTTTTTTTTTTTTGTGGGGTTTTGTGTGTTTTTTTCTGGTAGTAAAACTTGCTATTAAGGATGCTCATTAATTTTATAGGGAGGTATTGTATTTGAAAATATATGGGGAACACTTGTGAAATGTGGGACCAATTTTGAAATCACATTATAAAAAAATGGAAAATATAGGAATCATTTATCCAACCACTAAATGTGCTTTCAGCCAACAACAAATACTCAGATATGGGGATAATTGCTAGTGATTCTCCCATACATTTTTGTCCTTTTATGTTTATTATGGCTATAAAAAAATATTTGGCCTCTCTATGTGTTAGACAAAGGCTGCAGGAGATGACTAAATACTTGGTACTGTCTCAAAGGAGTGTGGCACTTTCATTTTGAATTTAGCTTTAGTTTATGGTACTGAAAACAGGAATTTTAGAACTGGTTCTGTGGGAATTTTGCCACTGTTTTATCTGTTTTAATTTTTATACTCTGTGCTATTTTAACTTGTTTCCTCCTTTTTAAGCCATGTGGAGATTCTTATCTAACACTTTGCCAAAGGAAAAGACCTAAATGAAGGGTTCTCTGGACTTTTCATTACATTACACTTTCCTTCTTTTTTTCTTAATTTTTTTAAAAGATTTTTTCTTTTTCGAGAGAGGGAGAGAAATATCAGTGTGCGGTTGTCTCTCACACTCCCCCTACTGGGCACCTGGCCTGCAACCCAGGCATGTGCCCTGACTGGGAATCAAACAAGAAACCCTTTGGTTCACAGGCCAGCGCTCAATCCACCAAGTCACACCAACCAGGGCATCCTTCTTTTTTAAAAAAATCATTTCTTAAGTATAGTGGTATACTTAGGAAATATAAGCAGAATTTTTTACTGCTTGTATTAGTTTCAGGTGTTCAATATAGTGATTCAGGTCACCCCACTATTTATCCATCACCATTCTTCTTCCCTGGGTCTTTGACCTTTAGTTTTCCTTGCCTCTGTGGAACTCTTGACAGCAAACTTGTTTATCAGTGTTCTAATTTGCCCTGATCTATGGTGGAGCACTGCTTTTCTCAAAATGTTAATAGACACTAAGTAAGAAGGGTTCCCGGGTCAAACCAATAGGGGCAATAGTTGAAAATTTATAATGGGAGTGTTTTTCAAATTGAAGAACTTCTCAATTATGCAACTTTTATATTTTAGGTATTGTATGTATGTATACTCTTATATTTAATATATTTTAAAATATTTCAATATGATATATTTTCTTCTATTGATAATTTCTTGCATTCCTTAAGGCAACCACTCTTCTGAATTTTCTATTTATTATTTTCCAGCTATTTTATAAAAGAAATTTACTAAATACTACACAACTAAAATATATAAAATTTGATTTTGCTTGTTCTCAGTTTTATAGAAATACCATAGCAGTCTTCTGAGTTTAGCTTTTTTTATTTAACATTGTTTTCAACTATTGTTTACAAGATTTACCCATGTTATTCCATGTATGAATGTATGCTCATTCACTTTCTCTCTTGTATAAAATTATATCAATTTAAAAAATATTTTTATTATAACTTTTTGGATATGCTTAAATTTCTCACTATTTTTCATAACATTGCTATATATACATTTTTGTATGCATATGAAGCAATTTACCAACTAATGCTTAAGGTTGTACATCTGCATATTCATCTTTAAGGTTCACTACTTACAAAGAGATTTGTGGCAAAATCAAATTTTTTTAAGTATAGAGGATTTATATGTTTGAATAACTGTGCTCTAACTCATCATTTCTCTTTTCTTAATGATTTTCCAGCCACTCTTACTTACTTGCTTTTTCAAATAAACTATTAGTATATAATAAACATTTTCCCCATAACATACTAAGCAAAGCCCTTAAATGACAATGAGTAACTAGGCATCGACATACCTGCATGGTGAGAATACAAAATGGTTTAATGTCTGTATAGAGAAATTTTGTAAACTATAACAAAACTAGTTTTGCATTTACCTTTTGTCCCAGAAAACTTATATCTAGAAATTTACCTGAAGATATTTCTCCACAAGTATAAAGCAATATATGGAACATCATTTGTATAAACAAAATGTTGGACAGAAGCAGTAGCCGAATGAATTGTGGCATATGCCAACAGTGAAATATTATATAAATATAAAGAGAGATGTAGAATTATAAGATGAAAAGTATCTGTAATTTATAACTGAAAAGAATGAGATGATATAAAGAATGCTAAATTTGTGTAGAAAAGAAGTATTTTTTAAAAAATTAATATTTGCTTATATTGGTAAAAAACAAACCAAAATGCAAACTAATGAGAAACCATATCTAATAAGAATGGTGACCTATGGAGGACAGTTAGAAAAGGAATGGAAGAGTAGGGATAAGAATGATATTTGGCATGAGTTTATGTGTTCTATAGTTTTGAATTTTGAAATGTAAACATTTATATATTTGAAAATTTAAAACACGAAATCTAAATAATTGTATAAAAAAGAATTACTTCTGATTATGATAAGTTAACTGGTATCTCTAACCCTAAACAAATGGTTATGGAAAAAATATGAAGTAACTCATTTCAGAAATTGGACAATAGGCTTAATGTTATGATCCTTGAGATAGAGGACACAAATGAGCAGCTCATATGATCACTTGACTTCTTCCTGGAGGCATATTTTAGACTTCCTGGTAGATAGAGAAGAATCTCAAACAGACTGATGATCTTACTGCGTTGAGGAAATAGAGATTGGCATTCTGGGAAAGCTGAAACAGATGGAATTTGCAGAGCAGAATATAAGAAAGAAATGAGCTGTGCAGATAACAAGCTTTGGACATCTGCATAAAGGTTCTCTTGAGTCTGTTGCTAAATATTAAGCTGCACTTATATAGAGTGAACCTCCACAAATCTAGGTGAGGGACTCTTAAGATGGACAATTTCTAGAACTCTCATAAGACCCTGAGATTTTGAAATCAAACAGCCAGGACTGAGAAATCTTTTTGAGCACCCCAGGTACTCAGTAGACAACACAGAAAGGTCATGCCTTGGTGGAGGTAAAATTTCCCAAAGTAAAGGCTCTTCTAAACCCAGACCTAAGACTGCTTTAAAGCACAACTTGAACACCTTTATCCTCAAGCAATTTAAATGTCTGACAAATTTTTTTCTGTTTTTTACCTTTGGACCCCCTTCATTTATTTGTTACATCCCATTCACCTCCTGCCTGTGGAAACCATCAATTTTTTCTGTATATCTATGAACTTAAGTTTTATTTTGCTCTGTTAGATTTCACATGTAAGAGAAATCATACAGTATTTGACTTTCTCAGTATGACTAATTTATCTTAGCATAATGCCCTTGCAGACCATCCAGAATTTTTATATTATTTATTACACAAAGACAAAAACACAGAGATATTCAAAAAGATAATAGTTTTTAAAATATTAGTAAAAGGTGACCAATCATGGAAAAATCAATAAATGGTAACAGACCCAGAAGTGATAGAGATCATAGAAATAGAGGACAAGAACTTCTAGCTTGCTACTATAAACATGCTCAAGGATTTAAAGAAAAACATGAACATAATAAGAAAATTTGCAATACAATGAAAAATTCACCAGATTGGATTAAAATACAGAAGCAATGTTCATATGTACACTTCAGTACATAGCAATAGAAAAAATTCATAATGAGCTTTGAAAAGAAGTATTCCTCTATTTAAAATGCAATTAAATTAAAACTCAATAACAAATTGATATCTTAAAAACATTAAAAATTCAGAAATCAAATAACACTATTCTAGGTCACCCATGAATAAATTCTCAGACTATTTTGCATGTATTTAAGACATAGTGAACAAATGAACATAGTGAAATTTTGCTGTGAGTAAAGGAAGACTCAAAGACAGAACATGGAGAACTAACCCTATGGTGTTAGGATCTGAATTTGAGATACCAATATGAACCTATAAGTTCTTAGAACTATATTTTATAGCTCTATTTACAGAGCTTTAGTGGATGGCATCACAAGCCATCAAATCTTAATCTTGACTACTCAATCTATAAGAGCTAACAAACAAATCTCGACCTTGATTTCTAAGCAAAAACCCTGTCTTGTAAGGGACCTGTGCTTCTTGGATAAATAGATTGTTCTGTGTCAAGCTGAATCTTGGGCATCCTGTTTACAATTAACAGGGAGGTGTCAAGAGAATATGCATCAGATAAAAGAGCCTTCCAGTGCACAACTTTCCGACAAATTGAGCATGAAAAAATAATAATATTGTGACGTTAATGGAATATATATAATACAGGAGTCCATAGTTATAAAACCAAAATGGAAAAGAAAACAAATGCCAGTTAATAAATATAATCAAATTGATAGAGAGCATTAGACAATCACCATTGTGCAACTACCAATCTAATACTATTCAGTTAATCAAATGATTGCTAAGAGCACTGGGTAAAAAGTTGTTGGGTAAAAAGATACACAGCCATAAATTGTCAATCCATGAATAATACATTGACTAGAAAGGGAAAAGATTCTTTAATAAATTGTGATAATTACCAGTTTTACCACCTATTAGTGGCAGTTACTATGGTCAATAATGCAACAAACTGTCATGATGTCTCCAGATATGATGCATTTGTACATATATGTACTGGTGTAGTCATCTTGCCAGAATATAAATTTGGGAAGCATTGTGAGGAAAAAAGTCAGACAAACCAAGGAAATTCTACAAGACAACTTCTCTGGATTTTATACAAATTTCAGCGCCATGAACAGAAGAGGAGCTATTTAGGTTAAAGCAGGATCCTTGACTGTATCCTAGGTTTAAACAATAACAAATACACAGTTTTGGGTGACTAAGGACATTTTAATATAGAGTATGTCTTAGATAATATGTTGTTGTTGGTTGTGATAATGGTATTGTGGATATGTAGAAGGCTCTCCTTAGTCTTGGCAAATGCACACTGAGACCGGAGTCTCTAGGAGCCAAGTTTCATCATATTTGAAGTTTACTTTCAAATTATTTGGTTATCCAATCTATGGGTTCTAGGAACCCATAGGAACATGGATTCCTAGGAACATAGAGATAGCATTTATACATCAGGTGACTACTAATAATCATAGACAACCAACTTAATATTAAGGGAACATGACCTTCTCCACTGACTGCAAAGAAATGTATTGGTGTTTTCCAATGTGTAGATGTGTATTAATAACCAAGTTTTGTTTATATAGATAATTTTATATTACACAACCTTCTGCTGTGTTGAATAGTTTAATAATACAAATAGCTTGAAAAGACTATGTTTTGGGGGGGTTACATTATTTATTATAGTCACTGAAGTGAGGTAATGCACTTCGCTACAGATTTAGACCCTCTTTAGTTTTACATGCATCCATTTTTACATTTTTTTGC
>PVKM010033193.1:0-16086 GCA_004027735.1 Carollia perspicillata
CTAAAGAACTTATGATACATGGACATGAACTAAAGGGCGGGAGTGTGGGTGGGAGGGGGTGTGAAGGGTGGAGGGGGAATGAAGGGGGGAATGGGACAACTGTAATAGCATAATCAATAAAATACATTTTAAAAAATGCTAAAACTGTAAAATCTAGCAATTTCAAAGCATGAGTCAGAATTATTGCTGTGCCCCGCAGCAAAGAAAGTAAACTTTTGAAGCTACCACATGCTGGGGGAGGAGCCAAACGGAGTCACCTGTGCCAAGCTCACAGCACCAAACCAAGGCTTCATGCCGAACCTAACTGCAGTTTCCACCTTCCCCAGCAATACAATCTTAACCAGTCAGTCTGGAATTTTCCAGTGAGCACCTATGAGGTCATCTGCCACACAGGCTTTCCACAGGACGATGAGGTAATCAGTTCACTCTGATCCCTTCCCCCTCCTCTCTGCAAAGGCCTTCCGTTTCGTACAGGTCTCGGACCTCCTTTCTATCTGACGGATGGGATGCTGCCGGATTCATAAGTTGTTCAACACAGCCAATTAGACCTTTAAATGCACTTGGTTGAATTTTTGTTGTTTAACACACAGGAGTATGTAATGCTTTTTACTTGATAATTCACCCTGTCTATGCGATTTTGATGAGTAAGTGATCACTCATAAATACAGAAAACAGTTGTCGCACTAAATTTCATTCCTCAGAGGAGACAATTTAGCAAATGCTAGATGACTCTTCACTTTTAACGGAGACATAACATTGGACTCAAGGATGTAACTAGCCATTTCTTACTTAAATGCTCCAATTCATTCTAGGCATATGAGCTGGGGCAATTTCAGGACTCGGGTTTTACAGACAAAGATTCCTGCTCCTTTTCCCCAGAGAGGAGAAAAAAAAGCTAGAACACGTTAGCAGCTAAGCTGGATGCTGACGAGGCAAGAGGCATTTTATCCCGTGAAGTGGGGCTGCATAACTGCTACTTCCGAGAGCAGGCGAGAGAGTTGGGCTGGGAGAAGCCAACCCGCAACTTGACTCAGCGGGTGGCAAAAAGCTCACGACTGTTGCTCAGCCCCATCGGTTCTAGAAGACTGCCTGTTAATCCTCTGCTGTGCCCACGGACAGACAGCTCACGGTAAGGCAAAGCAGATCTGATGCCCTCTGTCCACCATGGAAAAGTCACCCCCGCTTGCTATGACGGACACCCTGTTAGAGGCAGGCCAAGTCTGTTAGAACATCCCAGAGTTCTCAGCCATAACTTTAAAAACTGTTAGTTCTCATGAAAACTCCCTGTATTTCCTGTGGATAGGCACTGAACAATTAAACAAGATTTCTGATGAGAACAGCTCCTTCATCTGGGTTATAATGCACAAAACCATTAAAGAACTAGGTAACACAGTTTTGAATGATTGGTGCCTATGTCGGTCAAGTCATTTTTTTTCTAGTTTACACTTACTTAGAAAAACCTGGCCTAACTGAAAACAATTTTGTTTCTAAAAGGTGAGGTGCACAGTTTTTCCTTTGTTAACAGAGGATTTTATTCAGTGCTCTGCCCCAGTCACATGCAGAAATAAAGAGCTATTACACCGTGGGTCAGCTTTCGTTTCAATACTAGGAATAAGTCATAAAAGATGTTAACTTGGCTGGGTGGACAGGCAGCTCCATATAAATCCTGTTCACAGATTGTAGAGTGAGTGCTTCTTGGTTATTAAATATATATACACATCAAGCATGAACACATCTCAGAATTTATCCACTGAGAATCACATTTGCACAAAAATGAATTTTCCAGGTACAAAAGTCAGTATGTGAACAGCATATGATTAAAATGACCCAATTTTCACTGCTGATGACAATACTGGGAATTAGGTGCTGGCTTCGCTGTTATGTTGTACAGTGTGATACACACGAACGCTACGAAAACCCTTCGAACATCCAGAAACCCTCCACGTGCATCAACGTACACACACACTGTCTTCCTGCTCAGTTTTGAAGGAAATACTTTAAGCTTAGCTTAGCTGACAAGGGCAAATTTTCCCAAAGAGTAATAACAGCCTGTGAAATAACAAGCCAGTAGATATAGATAAAGAAGGGAGGCATTCCTTCCCCCACCCCCAGCCTTATTGAGACATAATTTATGTAAAACATTGTATAAGTTTAAGGTGAACAATGTGATGATTTGACACACATATATATTGCAAAATGTTTAGCATAATAAGGTTAGTTAACACATCCTTCACCTCACATAGTTACCATTTTGTTGTCACGGTGAGAATATTAAAAATGCACTCTGTTAGCAACTTACAAGTATATAATACTGCATTGTTAGCTACAGTCACCATGCTGTACATGAGGTCCCTAAGTGCATCCCCTTTTAACTGGAAGCCTGTGCCCTTTGCCTAACCTCTCCTCGTATCCCCCACCCCCAAGGCCCTGGCAGCTCCCATCCACTGTTTTCATGAGTTCGGCTTCTTCAGCCTGCACACGTGAGATCAGACTGTATTCTGGCTCTCTCTGTCTGACTTACGTCACTGAGCATGAAGCCCTCACAGTCTATCCATGCTGTCGCCAATGGCATAGTTCCCTCCTTTTCAACAGCTGAATAATATCCTGTTGTGTAGACGTACCAACTGTCTTCATCCCTTTATCTGCTGACAGACTCCTAGGTCGTTGCTACGTGAATAATGCTGCAGTGAACGGGAGGGTGCAGATCTCTGTTCAATTGCTTTCATTTTCTTTAGATATACACCCAGAAATGGAACGGCCGGACCGGATAGTGTATAGTTCTGTTTTTAATTTTTTGAGGAACCTCCATACTGTGTTCCACAGCGGTGCCGCCAGTTGACACTCCCGCCAACAGGGCACAAGGGCTCCCTTTTGAAGGCGCTCCTTTTTAATGTAAAAACTTTACACTGGCTTTATGAAGGGAGAATGCTCTATGTATTTGATTCACCTTTTTAACAGTGACTTTCATGGCCCTTAAATGAGCCAACTAGAGCCCCCCAAAGGGAAGCTCTGGCTCCTCCCAAGACTGAACACAAACTACCTGTACGGTGCTACAGAGAGTTAAAACTCACCCCAGTGTGCTGACCTGGGAACCCGGGCCGTGCAGGCTGGAGGTGGTGTTGGGAGTTGATTTCTAAGGCCCAGTGAGAGGGAGGTTTCTGAGCTCAGCACCTGAGACCCTGGAAGTGGAAAGACCCTGATCCCACACACTTCACAGGAGCAAGACTGTGCCTCCTTCCGCCTCCAAGAACCTCTTCTCCACCACTGTTATCTACCACATGTTCTCAATGTTAAAAACACAAGCACTACCCAGTACTAGAGGCCAAGGATCCCTGTAAACAACATACCAAATCATCATCAAAGGAATTTGAGGAATAAATATTTTAAGTTCACATCTTCAGTGGGATGAATAGATTTGGAGTGCAATTATACAAGGGAAACTGCAGTGAAAAATATCAGAAAGTATCCCCTTCACTTCAGACACCAATCACAAGTCCTGCTGTCACCTGTGCTTCTGACTCACCAGCTACAGATTACAGAGAAACGTTAAACTTACTAGATCACCAATTTATCACAAAGGATATAGCTCAGGGACAGCCACATGGAAGAGACGCATCGGACAGGGTATGGGGGGAGTGCACAGAGACCCTGCAGTCTCTCTACATGTCCACCAGCCCAGAAGCCCTCCAAACCCTGTCCTTTTGGTGTTTTGCGGAGGCTTCATTACATAGGTGCGGTTGATGAGATCACTGGTGACTGGTGACTGGTTGGATCTCCAGCCCCTCTCCCCTCCCCAGAGGTCAGAAGCAGGGACAGGAAGTTCAACCCCTCTAATCACATGGTTGGCTGCCCTGACAACCAGCCCCACCCTTAGGTGCACACAGACTGGAACACTGGACCCCAGGACAGACCTCGAGACAAATGACCAGCCTTGCTGGTTCCTCCCCTGGGCTGCGCCATCCCTCCCTCTGAGGGATGCTTCCACCTCTCGGAGAACCACTGGGGGTCCGATTTTCCTTTTTATCTCCAACGTCTTCCTCTGTGTCCCAGTCTCCTGGCAAGTTTACCTATTTATATTCCATCCATGGAAATCTGGGACCCCAAATGGAAGAACAGTAGGCAAAAGCCAACTGGTCCTGAAATTACCCTTTAATAAGCATTTAATACCTGAAATAAACATTAGTTCTAAGAGCGCAGCTTTTCAGGGTACATTATATAAAATACCAAGTTGTGTTTTTTTCATAGGAATTTAAAGGCACTATTTAGTCCTCCTTTTTGTGTATTCATTGCATGCTGGCCACTTTGATACAGATCGAGCACCCCAAGCCCCTCTCTCTAAGTAATATGAGAATTTTTTAAAGGCAGAATTTTAAAAAATACGTGGCCAGCATGAGATGGCCACTGATGTTACTGGAACATTATCGTTACACTTTCCTCACTTTTCCACTTCCCGAAGCACAGCTGGTGAAGGGAATTATGTTCCCCTTGTCAACCTCCCAGCTCCTTCCTCTCCCATTTGGAAGCGGTGCGTTCATTTCATGGGAGGCGACAGGAAAAGGGGAGATGACTCGTCTGTGGCTGGGCGAGGAGTCTCGAGGTCAGTCAGCACTTGCTACGCCCTCGCCCCTAACAGCCTGGCACCTGCTCCTCCCACCCCAAAGTCCTCTGAAGCAACAGCGTGGTCAACCCTGGAATGTTCCGGCAGAGTTTCAGGACCCAGGGTGCCCGGTTCTCCCCCAGCAGTGCTGTCCACTCCCCAAAACGAGGCCTGAAAGGAGCACCCCAATGGAAACGACTCCCGTTCTCACTTCCAGTCCTCACACATTGTGACTGCCACACATTCAGGCAGCCGGACATTACAGCAAGACATGAACTACTTCTTCAGTGAGTCCCAACTGGACCCTTGCCCTCCGTTTGCTGGAATTTTCTTTTTTTCTCCCATTCTTACAAATTACTCTAGGATTTGGGTCCCTGTCACTGAAATATTATTTCCGAGATCCAGCTTGGTGGCTCAGTCACCTTCCCCGCATTAGCCACAACACGGAAAGAAAGTTTCCTACCTCTCACTGAGGCTCCTCCACAGCTGTGCACCTGCAATAAGGAGAAGGGAAAGGTGAAACTCAACCGAGGTGCTTTTCTCCGGAGGCAGTTCCCAACTTAGAAATACTCTGGACCTATTTAAAATGCAACGCTTACATCTTTAAACTGTAACTGTCCCATCTCGCTCTGTATATACCTTTGATATGATAACTAATTCAGGCAATTAGTCCACAAATACTTACTGAGATACTACCACATGGGAAACACTTGGATAGGTACCACGGGAGATGGAAAACCGTATGCCACGTGGTCCTGCCTTGAGAACCTGACTGTCCAGTGGGGCAGCCAAAACCTGCATTCACGTAAACACAAACCGCAGTGGAAACTGTCCAAGAAGACAAACCATGAGCATTCCGGGAAGGGAGGAACGTGGCTGCTCAGGAAAGCACCTGTAACAGAGGTGGCATCCATGGGGAGCTCTGACACGGTGCTGACGAGAGAAGTAAGACATCTTATATGAGAAAGGGGAGTTTTGCCTATTCGTTGTTTAGGTGTTCTGAGCTTATATACAGGCTCAAATGAAGTCAGCAGAAAAATATATACCAAGGTCTCATTTGCTTTCTTGTCTTCAGTAACTTTCTTCGTTGGACTGTGCTGTATTATTATATTTTCAACTGCCGGCTTTAATGAAATGGCTAGAAGGCAGTTTAATGAAACGGCTGCATTTCCCATCAAATACAAAAGATGTCGTCTCTTGTTCTTCCGTATCCCCTACCACAGATCTGGGCGATGAGTTCTGAAAATTTAACCCCAGGAATAAGGTTCTCAAAATTGCTCGCAGCCTCTCGTCAGATTGTTAGAACTGTGCATCTGATCTGGTTTCCTCTTTGGCTTGGCTGCCAGCAAGCCCAGGGACCAATCCACTGCTCAGTTATGGTCGCCACGTTAGACTCCTGCCCGTCCACGAGACCCCTCGTAAGCAGTCTTATTCTTTATGTTCCTTGGAAGCTGCCTCAAACCTTGCGGAGTGAGACGGCATATCAAAACAAAGCACGCAAATGGCGCAAAAGCACTAGCGAGGTCTCAGCTAACATTGGAAAGCTGGAGAGACGACCTCCTGGAGCACCAACCCGCCTCGCCACATGACGTTTCTCTGACAACCATGGAGCCAGGGGTGGAGAAAGGAGATAACCGTTTGGGGGTTTGTTTGTTTTGTTATTAAACATTGAAAAAATGAGCATGGTCACTGGCTACGTGGACAGGGCATGTAGAATGTAAGGACAGTCACACTGCAATCACAGAGCACAGACCAGGCTGGGGCTGCACAGGGCTGAGGGACGGTGCGATGGAAGAGGCTGAGCAGGAAGACACTTGAACCTGAGCATCAAGGGCTGGTTCAACAGTAACAAGGGACAGGAGCCTGGGCAGAGGGGTCCACTGAGGACAGACCTTCAGCCTCTGCAGGGGTTGCAGACGCTGTACTTCCAAAGGCTAAGTAAGGTCAAAGATGAGGCCACACTAGAAGGTGACTGAGTACGGGTTGTTGTTCAAGCCATGAGTGTATGAGCTGGAATGACAGAGAATGGAGGGGGCACAAAGGACTATAGTTCCCAGGCCACAACTCCTGGGGGGCCAATGTGCAGTAGCAATCAGCATGTGGCACAAGTGGGTGGCATAGATTTCATGGCAGGAAAGGCGCGACAAGACAGCGGGTAAAAATGCTATGCAGGTGGCCACGTGGAGCCCTGTGAGCCCAGAGCACCTTAATGGAGAGCTGGGGCGGACATCCTGGTTCTCTGCAATGAGAGAGAAGGAGAAGGTGGTCGAGGAAAAGTCCAAGGGTGCAGGAGCTATTCTCCACACTGCAGAAGAGCTCCCTAGAGCCCAGACGAAGCAGGGAATGCAGGTGGCACACACTCAAAGGTGCACCGCTGTAAGAGTGAGAGAGAAACCCACGGTGGCTGGAGGTTGCCCGTGGTGGAGACTCAGAACAGAGACACGGGCTCCTGCAGGTTTCAGGAAGATTCACTCACAAGAAGGATCTCTACACTTTGCTTGCCTATTTCATGGAAAGCATCTAAGATGGTGTTAAAAATAGTAATAGAGGGAGAGGAAGATTACAATTAAATTCTTAACAACGGAAGTTTAATATCTTCAGCCAAAAATATTCTGAGGCATGGGAAAGTGGAGAGACGGGAGGCGACAGAAGAGCCCCGCGACCCCCGCTGACTGGGCTGTCCTTTGCTCCTCGCTGCGGCTGTCGGCCAAGGAGCCTAATGAGAGCAGCTGGCAGTTCTGACCGCAGCCATGGCATTACCAGAACTGCATCTGGATCTAATTTGAAGCCGATCCGATTCTGTGCCTCCCAGAGACTAATTCATCACGGCCAAGCGCCGGGCTGAAAGGCTGAGAAGTCAGGCTCCTGCCAGCTATTTACAGGCTCCAGACGGGTCTTTGTCCTGAAAGATTTTACAAAAAGCACGAAGCGGGCACCAGTGTTTCTTCGGTCAGACACTGGGGTGCTGGGAAAGCATAATAATTGGTCCCATGTCTCCTCTTTTTCTTTCATTCAGCAAAAATGCTGTACTCAGAGTAATGTCAGTGAAAACCCTCACAGAAAGATTGGCCAGGGACAAACGTCTGTCCTACAGGGCAAAGCACGAGAGCTGCACTTGGACGGAGAGCGCAGGGGTGTGCCCGAAAAAGCCCAGCGCCCACAACCGGCCCCAGCACAGAGAGGTGCTGGCAGACTGACTGATGAGGAGCAAACCTATGTCGCTCCCATTGCGTGGCAGTGCTGAACAGAGCAGATTGTTACGGAGCCCAAGGCACTTCTGTTTTACCCTCTTACTCGACCCTTTCCCATTCCTGTAGGGTGGGTCGGTTTCTCCCATTTCACAGGACAAGGAGGGTCACAGAGTGGAGTAGGCTGGATAATGGCTCCCAAAGACATCAGGTTTTAGTTCCTGGGAATGGTAAAATGTCACTTTTATGGCAAAAGGGACTGACCTGGTGTGATTAAGGGTCATGAGGTGGAGATGATCCTTTGCAGAGGGGCCCCAAATGCAATCACAAGTGTCCTTGTAAGAGGAAGGCAGAGAGAGAGTTGACTCAGACAGGAGAAGGTGATATGGCCACGGAGGCAGAGACGGGAGTGATGTGGCTACGAGCCAAGGACACCAGTAATCCCAGCTAGAAAAGGAAGGAGTCAGGTCCCTCCCTGGAGCCTCCAGAGGGAATACAGCCCTGCTGACACCTTGACTTTGGCCCGGTGACACTGATTTTGCACTAGGGGCCTCCAGAACCGTGAGAGAAGCAGTTTCTTTTGGTTGAAGCCACACATGTTTGCGGCAATTTTCATAGTGGCCACAGGACACCAATTCAGCCTGCGATGGGGTCTCTCCATAGGTAGGAAATGGAGACAATGAGCTCAAGAACTAGACACTTTACGCTAGTATTGTCCCAACTCTACCACCCTAATTTTTTTAAAGGAATGAACCTTCGCAAGGCCGACGTTCCTTGCAATTTGTGAATATGCAAGTTCCCTATTCGCCAGAACATGAAGCCATCGAGTCAGTGCTGAAAACGATCTCTGTGTAACGGGCCAGGAGTCAGAAAAGGACAGGTATGAGGTCTTTCGACTTCATCCTCGGCCTTCCACACTTGTCTGTTCCTTGCAACTTGTGCTGGGACCAAACCGGTACACCACGGAAAATACAGAGATGCTCAGCTTGCTCTGTGAGTCAGCTTCCTCTACTGAGCTAAAATGACTATGGATAAAATTTGTCAGCGGCTATTTCTACAAAGATTTCCATGAGAGACGTTCTGGAGGGTGAAAATGTTACGGAGTCTGTCTGAGAAAAACAGGCTGTCCCCTGCCAGTCATGAGTCAAGGCAGAAACACGGGAACCGCCACACACAGACCCCGCCGGCCCCGGCACAAAACCCCCAGCTCGGCGGTGGTGCTCCACCGCAGGCGGCCTGCACACACCTGGGGCGGACAGAGGGCATCGGGGCAGGGGCCTGTTAGGCTCCAACATTAGGAGTCCGGCTCTGACACAGAAAGGGAGGTTAGGGGAGGAGAGAGGAGGAGAAAGGGAGAGAAGGAAGAACATGTGCATGAATATCATCTAAATCTACAGATTCGTGAAAAGCATATCACTGGACAACAACTTTCCCAGAACACTTAGAATAGAGAAATTACCTTCAAACCTCAAAACACACCAATATAAAACAATCTTTCTAAAAATGACTTCCATTTTTAGAAATATAAATGATTTTTGTTTAAGATCCATAAAGACTTAAAACATGAACTGAAGTCCACCACAGGACATCGTGATGGTAAATGTGTCACAGCTTTTACCCCTGGTCTTGGCGCTGGCATCAGGAGAAGCGTGGCCCCCACAACGAGGCCTTGGCGCTCCTGCCAGCGCCAGAACTCTGGGCAGGTCTTACGTGCACCTGTCCATGTGGACCCCACCAGAACTGCCCCTCCGTTTGGCACTACACTTAGTGACACCAAATGCCTCACTGTAATGCCTTCCTCTGAGCTACTTTTAATCAAATCAATCCTACCACAGTCATGAGCACCAGGCCCAATTATTCCAAGGAGGGATTTTTGCCCAGTTCCAAAACGACCTCAAACCTTGGTAGAGGAGGACCCTCCAAGTAAGGAAAAGCTTGATTCAGATTTATGATACAGATAAATGAGTCAGAAAACACCTTCAGAAAAATTTTTGAATAATTTAAGTTCCCACTTCTAAACTTAATGTTTAAAATTAACTCATTTTTGTCATCAACTAATTAAAAATAATTTAAGCATTTAATTGTTTTTTAAGCACTGAATTATTTTTGTTTTTGAAGGAGAAAAAATACATATGTAAACCAGTCCATTTTCCAATGGCCCATTTTCTTCCTGTAGGATGTAATAAATATTTAACTGTTATCCTTACTGCAGCTGACTTAAATATCAAAATGGTATTTAAAATAATAGTGCCTCGAGCTGAAGCAGAAACCGAGGCATACAAACCTTTTGCCCCAGAGCAGTAGCTATGACAAGGGACAGCATCAATTAAATACATAACAAATATTAAATAAATGTCAAGTAAATAAATATTTAATCAACAGTAAAAATAGCAAAGCCAACGCCTGTGCACCTGGCTTCTTGCTCCTTTTCGAAGGACCTATTGGTTCAGATGCCTACACAAAGATCAGAAATTTCGGCTTTAAAAAACTGAATACCATAACAATGAATTCTAAGTTTGCTTACCTCTCTTTCTGGACAAAACCATATCCTTTATGATTTGCATAATAACGCGCCCAAGTATCGTGATGGCAACCAGGTGATACACTCTCCATGGAGTCAACGCAAGGAACCTATGGGAGCAAAACCAGACAAACCATTGCAGCTTCAGATTTGTTTCTTTTTTAAAAAATTAGGTTTAGTTTCTGCCACAGAAACAAAAAAAAATCAACAATGATTTCACTACTCAAATCACCCACTGTGACCACACAGAAGTTATTTAATAGGTATCGAAGTCAACAAAGTAAAAGCGTTTGGGCCCCGTGTACTTCTGTGCCAGGCTTTCTCCTCCAACCTCTAACTTGGGCAGAGGACCCGCTCTCTTGGACCTGGCCCCAATCTTGCTCTGCTAACAGATGGAGAAAGGGATTGACCTGAAACAGAATTATGGTGGGCTGGAAAGGCAGAGCTGCGGGGTTTTCTAATACACACAGAGAAGCTACAGTAGATGCCTTGTCCTCGGTTTTATGGTTTCCTTTTATGCCATATTCATGTCTTTAACTAGTATGCCCTGCCCACCAAGCTCTTAAAAGTAGCAGTTATTAACGACCCAATTTGCTAACCCTTTCTCTTTAAGATCACTACCTTTTTGTCCATCTGCCCACCTCCTCTCCAGAAACAAAGAATCTTTTATCACGAACAGCGCACAACCACTACAGTACTTTTTAAAAAATAATAAGTCACAAGGAGCTTCAAGGTTTCCCTTAGAGGCTGAAGCCCATTTCACAGCGGTAATTGCCCAAGCTGCCAATAATATTAACATTGATGCAATCGTAATTCATAGACAAATTAACTTAACAAATACATCATTTAATGCTAATTGCAAGGCATGATAGGGAATATAGAGAATCAGAGAACACATGAATACTGTCTTCTAGAAACTAACTTCTTCATCTGAGAGAGTAGTACAGACTGAGCTAACAAAGTCCAATGCAGTGGGTCTTGGGTCCTGTAACAGAACGTGAACAAAGAACAGGGGGAAGCAAAGAAGGAACAATTAAGTCAGGAAAATTTTTCTAGAAGTGGCACCTGAACTTTGGAAGGATAAATGCAATTCAGAGGAAAACAGAGGCTGCTCCAATCGGAGGATGCAACACGAACAGAATATCAGAGTCAGGGAGGGGCGAGGGATGCCCAGGGCATGCCAAGTGCCCGGGACGGCCCCAGCAGAAGGAGAAGGGTGAAGAGAGAGTGGGGAGATGAAGGAGACAGGCTGGGGGCTGACTGAGGCAGGCCCTTGAAGGAAATGTTAGGGCTTTTGGTGTTTATACCAAAGCCGAACACATAGAGAAGGAAAATGAAACCACGGGTGATTTAAGAAAATGGGGGTGGGGAGCAGCGGCGAGCATGAGGTGAAATATACAAGAACGGAGTCTCGGGCATTAACTACAAGGCATGTTTGGTGAGAAGTGATCGGTGTGAGACACAGGTGAAGTTGTGGGTAAAGCCCTTTACCAGAAGGTGGGCAGGCCAAGTTCTAGCTTTGGTTCTAACGTTAACCATGTGCGCGACCTGGGACAGGAAAACAAGTGGTCAGTGCTTCTTAAATATTGGTCTTAAGTATTAGTCTGCAACTGCCTCCAGGTGGACCGCCTGGGAAGCTACTTAAAATACAGATTCCCAGACCCCGGCCTCTTCCTCTAGGTCCTCTGAAACAAGTGGTCTAACTCCTAGTAGTTACATTCAATAAATATTTACTCACGGATTGCCTGCTGGGCCAGGCACTGTGCTACCAACATGGAATGAATGGTGAACAACAACAGCACAGAGGGAAGGAGCAGGCCCAAAAGACAACCCATAATGCAAATACCTGTGTCTGCAGTAATGCTATTTTTTTCTCTACTAAACAACTGCTGCTTACTCTGTGTTTGCTTTTTTTTTTTAAACTGTGATGTTCATTTCAGTCGAGGTTGTTTCCTGGTATTTATTTTCTGGTTTAGCCCACCTCCTCCCTATCGGTTTATCATTAATCCTTGCTAACTGTGTGTGTACCAGGCTCTTTTCGGGTTCCCAGCCTGAAGTGGCAGCTTTCAAAATTTTTGATGCTGACCCACAGTAAGAAATTCACTTGCATGTAAATATATACAAAAAAGAGCTTCAAAAATAATATTTATCCTTACAATCTGTAATGCCTTCTGATACTTTCCACTGAATTCTATTACATTTTTGACTGTGACTCACGGATGTGACTCGGGGCCCACAAATGAGCTGTCGCTCACAGTTTGAGTCACTCTGTATCAGAGGGGGTCTGCAAATGTTTGACCAGTGCGTTCCATTTGAATGGCCTTCTTTGTAGAGTCAGGCAAAGCCCTAGAAGAGAAAGTTCCCACAAGTGTAAAGGTCTTTAGATCTGGCTAGAAAACCTTGTAAATATTTTTCTAAAAGATCAAAGAAATGCAAAACCAACGGAAGCACTGAAGGTCATTACTTATTTTCTTAGTGGAAGTTACAGTCTTCCAGGAATAGAAAAATTAGGTAATGGCAGGACTTCAACCCACAGCCCTGGCTTCCAGAAGACCTAATTTGAAGACACAGCCACAGTAACTCCAAAGAGCACTGGGGATGCAATGCCCCTGTGTGTCCTGGGCAAGGATCCAGGTGGCACCTTGGCCAAGGGTCTCAGTGGTCCTTAAGAATCCTCAGCCAGATGAGAAGACAACTCCAACAACATCTTGGAATGGTAATGCCAAACTGAACCCCAAGAAGTAAGTATAGAAATTTCTAAAAAATGAAACACAAATATTAATAATTTGGATTTAGAAAAACTTGCACACATTTGGTGTTTTAATTATTGATACCAAGATGATTCACCTTATGGCTCCAATTTACAATATGTAGTTGTATAATTTAGACTTATGATTTGAAATTAAAATCTTAGGAACACTCTGAGTTTAATTTATTCATCTTATACAAACTGCTTAATACTTGGGAGGGCTTGGGTTGTTAGACAAAATTGTAGTTTAGAAACTTCTCCTTTGGTAAATTTCAAACATGTACAAAAAGAGAGACCAAGGTGTAACAAACCAAGCTCCAACAATTCAACATTGATGGATAATTTGTCTTTTCTAGATTCCTACCCACTAAGCTCTACCCGCACCCCAAGGTTATTTGAAGCAAATCCCAAACATAGTATAATTTAATTTGCAAATATTGCCATTTATCTTCCCCAAAAAAGAACTTCTTAAACTAACACCACCACTATCGTCCCGTAAAATTGTTTTACTTCTTTAATGTCGTCAGGCACCCTGTGAAGGCTCCCATTTCCCCATCTCCTTCTGCACGCCCCATGCCCACACGAGCGCACACACGCACACGCACTCTACAACACCGCCAGAGACAGGATCCGAGAGAGTCTCACACTGAATCTGTGCGGTGTGTGCCTTAAGTTTCCTGTGATTTGCAGGTCTCCTGCCATCTACCTGTCTCTCCCTTCCTCTCTCTTTTTGGCTTGAATATGTTTGCAGAAGAAACAGACTCCTTTGTCCAGTAAAGTTTTCCATTGTCTAAGAATCGTGCACTGTTATTCTTGTGATTGAGTTCAGTATTTTCCTCTGTCCCTTCTGCAGGCTGTAAAAGTTGGTGGCTGGATCCAGAGGTATGACCAGATTTAGGTCCCACTTTTTCTTTTCTGTACAACGACAAGGCAGGTGGCGGTGTGTGTTTCCATCAGGAGGCGCGTACTGTCTGGGTGTCTGGTGTGCATATTTTTGTGACATTAGCAGTCTTTCCCAGGAAGCACCCAGATGACACCCTTCATTCGTGCTGCAGGTGTTAGCCGGTCACATCCACACAGAGAAACTGCCCCTCGCTGGTGTTCGATTCCAGGAGACAGGGGTCTCACAGGAGAGGCAGGATCAATAGTTGCTTCTTTCTCTTAATTGACCAGCTTTCAATATAATGAAGCAGTTCTTTAGTGTCCCCTAAAGGTTACAAAGTTGGTTTGACTCATTCCCCTTGGGTTTTTGGTGTCATTATCCACATACGTGGTGTACTTCAGTCGGCTGCAGCACTGTCCCTGTTGACCCTCGGGCGTCCCGTCTTGGCTGCTGGGACCTCCCTCAGGTTGGCTCTTGAGCCTCACCGGTACCTACCCCCCTCGTAATCTTTGAAGATGATGCACTTCAAGGGAACAGAGAAAATACAAATTTTACAAAGTCATTTTAAATGTTTTGAGGAGTAGACTAAACTTTATAATGAAACCAATCACTCACCAAAGAATATCTTGGAAATGGTTGTTAAAAGCTGCTCGATTAAGTAAACTAAATAGATTATGCTAGTTAAAGTGGAACGCTCAAAGAAAAATCTGGGTTTTGAATATATGATCTTACTAAATTAAAATTTGTTTTTAAAAAAGTGAAATTGTTTCCAACCAATCTTTTCTTTATATGAGAACTGTCTTATAGGACATCAAACGTGCCCCTGAGCTCTGCCCTCCGAGCTCTGATGCTGGCCCTCTGTGGTGCCACCTGGACAGACGCTGCAGCCGTCTGGTCCAGGAACCCTCAGTTAGCATCACCTGCCTCTCCTGAAACACACCTCCCATCAGGAAGCTCGGTCTGCCCTGCAGTACCCCGTTTCCTGCAGTATCCCCCTGTTACTGGGGAAAGGATGATTCTGTTTTCATCCCACAGCGAGGGTCAGTCAGAGGCTGGACTGGCTGCGGGGAACACACAGACGACCGGGTCTCAGCCTGCCCTGCCGAGCCGGAAGCAGACAGGTAAACAACTGTGTTTAACCTCAGTACTATTCAAAATGCTGGGGGAGCAGAGATGAGAGCTGATAAGCATGTAAGGAAGTCAGAGAAAATGCTCGAGAGAAGGTGGTATTTAAGCTTTGACTTCCCAGAGAAGCCGGACTTTGCAGGTGCAAAGAGGCAAATGTGTTCCACGTTTGGGGGAACAGCACAAGCAGAGGGAACTGCATGAGTTCGAGGAGGCTAGAGCGCAAGAGTGAGAAAGCTCTCCGTTGCACTTTCCCGCCTTCAGCCTACTGGTGCTGGTTCTGCCTCCCAGAACTAAATTGTGGCTGAATAATAAAGCTGATATTGGTGCCAGCACTATTCTAAGAACGTCGCATGTGTCCCTTCATTTAATCCTTATAGCAATCCCATGAGGAAGGACCTGCCATTATCCCCATTTTACAGATGAGCAAACAAGAGGTCAGGAAGCCTGCCCAAGGCCCCACGACCAGGAAGAGGTGGGGCCAGGTGTGAACCTAGATGGCATGGCGCAGAGCCAGCTCTCTTACCAGCCTGCTCAATCTCTCCTAGTCGCCAGTTTCCGCCTCTCCATCTGCCTGCTATCACAGGCAGAAAGTATTTTCACTGTATGAAAATAGCTGGAAGGGCTGTCACCAATTCACGGGAGTGTGTCTACTCGGTGTCCCAAACTGACTTAAGAGATTCCAGGGGTACTCCTCAAAGACAGCAAGCAGTTCCCAGCAGGGTTTCAAAAACTTCTTGAAGTTCTGTCTTCTTCAGGACAAACACGCCGGTTCCTTTACTCTTCCCGAGGTGCCCCACCCCTCCTCTGGCCGGGGTCCAGGTGGTGACCTCTCCTACCAAACGCTCCCACAGGGCCCTCTGGTCCCGACAGAGTGGGGAAATCAGGGGGAACCTTAAATCCCTTTGCTCTGGACTCCATAACTCTACTTATACAGGTATTTTTTAGTGAACAGACGTTACTTTCTTTAGAGCAGTTTTAGGTTTATAAAAAAATTAAGCAGACGGTCCCGAAATTTCCCAT
>PVKM010033194.1:0-16075 GCA_004027735.1 Carollia perspicillata
AATAAAGATTTTATTTACTTGAGCCCTGGCTGGTGTAGCTCAGTGGATTGAGCATGGGCCTATGCAGCAAAGAGTCGCCGGTTCGATTCCCAGTCAGGGCACATGCCTGGGTTGCAGGCCAGGTCCCCAGTAGGGGACACATGAGAGGCAACCACACATTGATGTTTCTCTCCCACTCTTTCTCCTTCCCTTCCCCTCTCTCTAAAAATAAATTTAAAAAATCTTTTAAAAAAAGATTTTATTTACTTGACAAGCAAAGGGAGAGAGAAAGAGAGGGAGAGCAACATCAGTGTGTGGTTGCCTCTGACACACCCCCCACCAGGGACCTGGCCCGAAACCCAGGCATGTGCCCTGACTGGGAAACGAACCGGTGACCCTTTGGTTCGCAGGCTGGCACTCAGTGCACTGAGCCACACCAGCCAGGGCCAATTGATTTTTAAAGAGAGAGAGAAACATTGGCCCGCTGTTCTGCTCATTTATGCACTCACTGTTTGATTCTTGTCTGTGCCCCGACCGGGGATTGTACGTGCAACCTTGGCATATGGGGGCGATGCTCCAACCACGTCACCCGACCAGGGCTCTGCCACAGACATTTACTGAATGGCTGCAATGTGCCCACCAAGTGCATTGCTAAGTGCTGGAGACATAGGGGTTTGCAGGACGGACAAGTTCCCTCCCCTGCGAGTCATGTGCCGGGGAAAGGAACTGAGTAAATAAACACACCAATAAAGGGGTTGCTTGGTGCTGTGTTAGACTAGACAGGTATTCTGGAGTCTGTCCCCTCCACACCCCACCCCTTGGTTGAGACCCCCCGTTCCTAGACAGGGCTGCCGCGTCCCATCACCCCAGGATGGCTGGAGTCCCGCCGTGTGCAGCCTGTGCCACGCGCGGTGGCCTCGTGCCGGGCCCCGGCTCACAGAGACTAGGAAGCTGGTCGACAAAGCCTCCTGAGGCCTGGCTGTCCTTCAGGCCACGCTTCCTAGAAGTGCTCGTGTCATGGATGAACCCTTTAGGGAGGGCAGAGCCAGCCCTCCAATGGCCTGGTCGGGAGGCTGGGAGGCACCCCTGGAGAAGAGCAGTACCTACTGTGTGCTGAGCCCTGTTCAGGGTGTGTCCATGCACCATTCCTTCACTGCTCAGAGCAGCCTTGCTTTACAGAGAAGGAAACTGAGGCTCCGAGGCCAGGGGGTACCACAGGCAGGTCAATGTCAGACCCAGGCACACACGGGCTTTGACGCTGGCCCCTGAACTGTAAAGGGGGCTCCCCCTCCCTACCCTTGGGAGAACCGCAGGTGGCAGTCCCCAATTTGTTCCCTGCCCATTAACAGCCCCGACCTCTGAACCATACTGGGCTGTCAAGGAATTAGAGCAGAGATATGCCACCTTTTGGGAGCTGACACCCTTATTCTTATTTAATTCCGCCCCGCCCCCTCGGTCCCTCCAAGTGTGAGCTGGCAAACATCTGTCCTGAATGCAAATCAAAGGCCAGCTTTAGCAGGGCTCTGAGAACTTCAGGGAGCCCCTTCCCGAAGGCACCCTCGGGCACTGCCAGAGCATCTGCAAGGTGCAAAGGGTCCTTTCCCAGCACAAAGCCACGGGAGAGCCTGGCTGCACCGAGGTCACGGCCCCGGGCGGCCAGCTGGGCAGGAGGTGGGCTCCCAGCTTCCCGAGAGGGCCGCTCCTCTGACCCCCCCGCGCACCCCAGGAAGCGGTGGGAGGTTCCGGCTGCAGGAGCCTGAGCCTGCCATTGTGCAGGAGCTGGGGGTTTGTCTGGGAGGGAGGTGACACTTGGGGACGGGTAAGACGACGCTGGCTGCACACCTGTGACCACTGAAGCTGCTTGTATGTCCCTGCATGTGGTCACTTGCCATGGATGTGGCACTGCGGTGACTGGGGTCACTCAGTCACGCCACCAGAGCCCCCTGTCCGGTAGCCCTGAGTTCACGTCGAAAACCGCGGTAGCCGATGCGGTGACCGTGAAAGTGATCCGTGCCCAGGGTTGACATGCAGGCAGAAGCAGAGACGCAGAAGAAGGAGAAATAAAGTAAAAATGCATAAAAGAAAAGAAAAAAGTGAAAATAAAAGAAGATTCACTTTTAAAAATGCATCTCTACGCATGCTTTTATTTTTATTTTTTCTTTCTGTTTTCAGGAAATCCAAATTTCGCCTCATACTTAGCGGCGTGTCCCGGTGACGGCCAGACGGGGGGCCCTGGCTTTGCCTCACTCACACCACGGCTCCTTCCCACCGAACATGCGGCCCTTTCCGGTCTGCTCAGACCCACAGGTTGTCTCCTGCGGAAATGGAGGCCCGGGCCGAAATGCCGGCTTCCCCTGATGAGGACAGACCAGCACTGTGCCCCGGCCCGGGTCAGAGGGGGCGGGGTGGGGTTTGGCCAGCCCGCCAGGCTCTTGGACAACTAGGCTATGGGCCCCGTCAGCCCCCAGGGTGCCTGGAGGAGAGCCCCTTACTGAACCGATGTAGCAAAGCCGGGCCTCCGGGACCTCTGCCCTCGGAGCCCAGCCTTGGGGGAATGGGGCCTGCTCACTCTCTCCTGGCCGCCTCTGCCGGGAGGACTCCTGTTACCCCGCCCTCAGCACACTCACACACACACATGCACACATGTACGCACACACGCACGTGTGCTTCACTGTCTCGGCTGCTGGAGGACAGTCTGGAGCAGCACCCACCCCCCGCTCTGGGTGCAAAGAAGGGGTTCCCTAGGCAGGGGGTCAGGGTGCTGCAGTAAGATAAGCACGGCCCAGTGGAGCCTGTAGGAGGCTGGACGAGGCCCCCAGAGATTTGTCCATCTAGAACCTGGGATGTGCTCTTGTTCAGACAAAGGGTCTTTGCGCACAAATCAAGGGGAGGACCTCGGATGACATCATCTGGCATTCCCAGGTGGCCCTAAATCTGATGACCAGTGCCCTTTTAAGAGAAGGCACAGGGCGTTTTGGGACAGAGAAGGGAGCCGGAGAGAAGGGGAGCGAAGGTGGAAGTAGAGACCAGAGGGCTGGGTCTCCAAGCGGAGAGGCACCCGGACCTCCCTCGAGTCTGCGCCAGGAACCAGCCCACCGACACCTGGAGCTGCGGCTCCCCACATCCGGACTGGGGATGGGAGATTTCTGGGTTCAGGCTTCCCAGTTCAGGTTATTTGACACGGCTGGCCCAGACACTGCTGCGGTCCTGTGGGTCTGTCTGCAAACCCCACCCCGCTGCATGCAAGCCTGGCGGCCTTGGGCAGGACAGCCCCACCCCGTCAGGGGGTGTGAGGACCTGAGACCCTTGGGAAAGCCTGGCGCAATGCCGAGGTCCGGCAAATGGCGTCGCTGTGCTCACAGGTGCTGGCTGTGTTGGGAGGGGCCCTGGAGAACCAGAGAAGGGTACGTGCGGGTCCATCGCTGTCCCTCTGGAAAGGTCCTGTACCCAGTGGTGGAAGGGCCTCGTGGGCAGCAGTCTTTGGGACACGCACACAACAGACCCCAGTCAGGAAGGGGCAGGGATGCTGGAACTTGGCCCAGTTTCACGAGGGAGGTCATGTAAACACATTAGGGGTCACTGGTCCCAAGTTCAAGAGGAAATGAGACTGTAACTCCAACTGTCTTGTGAGGAAGCTTCCAGAAGGAACCATTAAAACAAACAAAAATTATGGGAACCAGATGCTGAAGATAGGAAAGGAAGCTTCGCCCACATGAAGCCAGGTTGTCTACCCTGGTGTCGTGTGCCCACCCTCGCCTGGCCAATGTCTCTGCAGGGATGCCCATTCCCACCCCCTCCTGGACAATCTCAGGGAATCAGCCGGTTATTACGAGAGCTGCTATTAAGTGAGGGCCAGACAGAAGCCATGTCCGTTTCCACCCTCGCCATTGACATTGGAGAGGAAGCTCGTGGATCCGCTCATAGATGGAGATGCCGAGACCTTCCTGCAGCTGCTGCCAGGGTTGGACTTCGATTCCTGTCAAAAGACCGCTGAGCCCTCGCTGGTGTGGCTCAGTGGACTGAGCACCGGCCTGCAGACAGAGAGGTCCCAATTCGGTTCCCGGTCAGGGCACATGTCTGGGTTGCCAGCCTGGTCCCCAATTGGGGCTGTGTAGGAGGCTACCAGTGTTTCTCTCCCTCTCTTTCTCCCTCCCTTCCCCTCTCTCTAAGAATAAATACACAGAATCTTAAAAAACCAAGATGGCTGAGCACGGGTCAGACCAACGCTGAGTCGCATGCAGGGAGAGTGGCCAGTGCACCGAGGAACACGGTGCTGGGCGCTCCAGGCCCCAGCCTCATGCAAGGAGAGGCCTGTCCAAGGGGCAGGTGCCGGGCCTCCTGAAATGTGGCTTAAAAGCTGCCATCCCTCACCAGAAAACTCCCAGGCTCCCTCCCCAGAGGGCCTGGTTTGGGAACCGGAAAGGACCTGTCGATATCCTGGCAGCAGACTTGAATAAGGGCCTAGGGGTGGATTTTGTGGGACAGATGAGAGCGGGGCAGGTGCTACTCAATGGACAAAAGAGACGGGAGTGGGAGAAGAGAAGGGGGGACGAGGGGCAGGAGGGGGAGCAAGAGGAGGCACACAGGCTGGGAGCCCCCACTTCCGACCAACCCTTGCCTTTGTCTCCCGTCTGCAGACAGAGCTAGCGCTCACAGCCCCAGCACAGTCTGGCTCCTACAGAGAGACGGTCGAGAGCAGCCCAGACTGGCCCTCGCGAGGGACAGGTCCCTCTTGTCACAGCCCGACTACAGTGAGAGGTCTGGGTAGGGGCTGATGGGTCCTCCAGAGGTGCCCAGCTCTTTCTGGCATGGCCCACCCAGGGCCTCCAGGAACCCCCAGCCACTGCCGGAGCCCCTTGGGTCTCATGCCACCCTCTGCAGCCCCCTGGTCTCATTTCCTAGATGGGGAAACCAACTAGGTTTCCTCCGGTCCCACTCCCTCCTTTCCCC
The DNA here is from genome assembly GCA_004027735.1 of Carollia perspicillata. NCBI lineage: Eukaryota > Metazoa > Chordata > Mammalia > Chiroptera > Phyllostomidae > Carollia > Carollia perspicillata. The sequence goes on from PVKM010033194.1 coordinate 4,930, forward strand.
TACCCTCCCCTCTGCCAGTCACCAGACATTTACCCCTCAGCTGCAGGGCTGTGCTGGCCGCACCTCCACAACCCGCCATGGGGCCTGCAGATGGCAGGCCAGGGAAATTCGCACAAACGCCACAGATCGTCACTTCCTGGCGGTCAGAGTGAGGGCTGCAAAGGAGGCCACGTCCTCTCTGATCTTCCACTGACCCACTGCAGACAGGCGACCGCACCACAGAGCTGCTGTGGCAGCCAGAGAGAGCACACACGAGCACACGAGCACGCCCACACAAGCATGCTGGTGCACACGCGCACACTCACACATGCAGGAGCGCGCACATGCATATTCATGGACACACGTGTTCACATGTGCATGCACACCCATGGCCACACACAGGCACTCAAATGTGCATGCACCTCATGGGTGTGCATGCACCCACACAGAGATTCCCATAACATGCACACATGTCGCCAAACATGTTCGTGAGTGCACATGCATCCACACACACACACTTTCCTGGGTGCTCTCACACACACATTCTCATACCATGCGTGCATATCCATGCACACACAAGCACATTGATGGGTGTGCACACATGGTGTCTGGCCCCGGGAGCACGTTTGGCCGAAGGGGGATCTTGTCAGCAATACCCAGGTAGAATGCTCTGGAACGCTGGGCAGGAGGACTTCCCAAGGTCTCTGTGTCCTCAAAGGGTCACTCCCCGTGGTCTGGGCACAACTGTGCTGTTTAGGTCACACGTGAGAGGGACTGCTACAAATAGGGCAGTGACACCCTGTACGGAACCAGACCCAACCACTGAGTTCGTAGAATTACTTTCTGTTGAATAAAGGGGCATCACGAAAGACTGACCGGAAGCTACCTGGGGAGAAAAGACCGGGTGGCTCTCCACGGGCCTACAGGAGGACGGGGAGAAAGAATGCTCCTGCGGGAATGACGAGACCATGGGGTCACCCCTCTGGGAATGGTGGCCTCAGAGAAATGTCCCCTGCTTGCGACATCAGGGGTGCAATGTGACTCCCTGTGTCTAGGAGATATGCCCTAAGAACACCCCAAATAACCCGAGTCTGTGTGCCCAACTTGGTGCCCCACTGTGCCTCCCTGGGTCCACCACGCTGCCCCCTGAGCCTCGCTCGGTCTTCTGCTCTGGAAAATGGGGCTATGACAGCGACCACAGTGCATTCGAGGTGCCCTGTTGGCCTCCAATGGGAGCATGTGTGGGGTCCCAGCTTGGGGGCTGCAACCCACTGCCCGTGCCATCTGCAAGCCACAAGCACGTCCCAGGCAGGCGGCTTAGTTTTTCCCTCCTTTGTTATTTTGAAAAATTCCAAACCTCCAGAGACGTTTCTAGAATAGGATGAGGAACACCTCTGGCCCTTCACCTGGATCACTAACTGACAAGTCCACAGTTGCGTTCTCCCTCTCGCACATGCACTGACGTGTTTTCTGAGCCATCGGAAGTTACGTCAGGTGTGGATGTGACCCTTGCATCCCTGAGTGCTTCGGCACAAGTCCCCCACACCCAGCCCCGGGAACTGAGCGGCCTGTCCATGTTCAAACTCCCCAAGGGCCCCTGTAATGACCTTTATAGTGATAGCGGGTTACTTTCCTTTTGCACGGGTTTGTTTTTTTGTTGTTATTGTTTCTTTTTTTTTGCTGAGCTGATTGATATTCACCTAACACAAAATTAGCCATTTTAAAGTGCAAAATTCAGTGTAGCTTTTAGAGGGCTCACAACCACTTTTATCATGTTTCAAAACATTTTTACTTCCCCCCAAGAAAACCCCTGACCCACTGAGCAGTCGGTCCCCAGGCCCCTTTCCCCCTCCCGCGGTCCCTGTCCCGCCCCCCACAGCCCACCAAGCCAACGGCCAGGCGCTTTCTAACAAGGAACCTACCTCAGCATTCGGGGGAGGGGGGTGTTTGGGTTTTTTTTTTTTTAACAAGCTTGTATTGCAGGTCAGTGTCCCTTCGCACCCAGTGTGTTTGGAAAGGAAGGGGACGTTGTCATCACAGAGTGTGTCCTCATCCCCTCTCTGCCGCCCTCCCGCAGGACACCTTCAGGCAAACCCTCCCCTTCCTGGTTCTTATCCCCTGGGACAAGGGGCTTCGAGAAAATCGCCCCGAAGGTCCTGTCCGAGGCTAGCATTCTGAGTCCACCGTCTCCAGCGGCCTGGAGTAGCCCTGTGCTGCCTGATGGTCTCTCCAAAGCCCCGGGAGGGGGCAGCTGGGCACGGTGGGAGGGGCACTGTCCTCCGGCCCTGGCTCCTGGTGACCTACCCCATTCAGCTCCTTTCCGGGAGCCCGTTCCCCGTTCCCCTGCCGCATGCCCGGTCTTTAGGGCCCTGCGCCTCAGTCTCTCATCTGTAAAATGGTGAACAGCCGACTTTCTGGGGGAGGGGCGGGGATCCCGGGAGACACCGGCCTCGGCGGGACCCGTGGTCCCGAGCAGAGGGCTCGCCCGTGGTCGGAGGTGAGCAGGCCCAGTGTGGCTCGGGGTGGAAGTCGCCTTTCTCACTCTCCAACACGGTGGGTCTCCTCCTGAAGGGGCACTCCGGACTCCCCGGGTCACGGTGGAAAGGAGAGTGGGTGTCGCGGGGCCCCAACCTGCTCCCCGAAGTGTAACTATGATACGATGCATCCCTGGTGGGGGCAGTGACTGGGGAGCGTCTGCTGGGGACTTCCGGAGAAGCGTCTGTCGCCCGAAGCGCCCCGCACCGGGAACGCCACCTCAGCCCGCGTGGGGCCGCGCTGGGCGCCCTGGCTCTGGGGTCCGAGTCGGACCCTCTGGAGGTCCTCAGAGAGGGTTGGCGGATCAAGGAACAATCAATATGGCGATGGGGCGGGTGGAAGGGAAGATGGGCAGAAAGTCCAAGGAACGGACAGACGAATGGAGGCTCACAGGCATGCGAACACCTCCCGGCTCCTCTCCACCGCCTGGGCACTGTCTGGGGACCACCGCGCATGCGCCAGACTCCGAGCCAGGCACCTAGGACCCTGGGCCCACCTCCGCGGAGCTGAGTCGGGGAGGGGACAGACAGCGGGGGATGAGAGGGAGGCCGACTGACCGACGGAACTGACCACGCTCAGCACGGGGACCTCGCTTGCTGTTTTGCAGGAGTCACCAGGGGACTTAAATGACCCTGCTAGGAAAACCTCGGTGCAGCGGACGGGGGTGGGGCCGAGAAATCGGAGGTCAGGGTCCCTGCTCCACCGAGGCCCTGAATGCGGGCGGGCCTGTTAATTTTCTGAAAGGGAGGCTGCTTTGGTTTCTCTTCTTTGTTTTTTTAAAACATAGTGTAATGATTAATTAGTTTCTGACTTGAATTCAGACAGAACTGGGTTCAAGTCCATACTCCGATGTTTATTACCTTTGTGACTCTGGGCAAGGCAGTTACTGAGCCTCACTTTCCCCATCATTAAAATGGGTGCTGTGTTGACTGCTGTGGCTCAGTGGATTGAGTGCGAGCCTGTGAACCAAAGAGTCACCGGTTTGATTCCCAGTCAGGGCACAGGCCTGGGTTGCGGCCAGATCTCCTGTTGAGGACAGTGAGAGGCAACCCTCAGGTCTCAGGCCCTGGGGTTGGGGGGCAGACTGGCAGCCAAAGGCCTCCAGTCCCAGCTCCTGGGCCACACGGAGTACTGCTGGTGGCCGCGCCTTGTCCAGAGACAGCCGAGCAACACTCAGTGTGGGCAGAAGCTGCTGCTTCCCGCCCTGATCCAGTGCCTCGACCAGGCCTACCTGGGGAAGAGAGCCTGGGGCTAGTGATTCCCCTTCTGAGAGTGGACAGGTGCGAGCGGCCACCCCAAGGGGTCTTCCCGGTGTGATGTGGGAGGGGATATTGGGAACAATGTCAGCATCCAGCACCAGGGGGCAGACTGCTTACGGGAGGAGCCCCACTCAGATCTGCAGTGTCAAAGGTGCCTTAGGAGGGCATTTAGTGCCAGGGGGAACTTTCACAGCTACCTGTGTGGGGGTGATGATATGATTTAAACACTTAAAAAAAGATATTTAAATACTCTCTAAAAGTCTGGGAAAGAAATCTACCCAAAAAGGAACGGGCTGACAATGCAGCCATAACAGCCCAGGTTTTTAGCATTGTTTTTGTTCTGCTTTCCTGGATTTTCCCAATTTTCAACTGCAAACAAGTGCCACTTTGCCATGACAACGTCTGAAATCAGCTTCATGGGGGTATAACGGCCACCCCTCAATGAGTCTGGACGAACGTCAGGGTCTGTCGATTCCCCACTCTAGTCGCCACGTGCTGTATCCCCCTGTCCCAGGAGAGTGCCCTCTCAGCCTGGGGATGGTCCCCACCCCATCTCCAGCCTCAGGCAGCCACCCATCAGCTTTGTCACCACACATCACGCTTTTCTCCAGAGTTGCCATCGCTCCTTAAAAATAAATCATGAGTGTGGCGAAGGTGGCCAGGGTGTGCCGTGGAAATAAGCAGCAATAGCGACCCCTCTGCTACACACCTCCCTCTGCATGCCAGGCTGCCTCTGTAAGTCCTGATCTCCTCACTGACAGCTCCTCTGATGTTCACATTGACCCTGAAAACTGGGCATCTTTTTGCTCTTTTACAAACAAAGGGATGGAGTCAGAGAAATCGTCCCTTTTCTGCTCTATCAGTGTCCCAGCTGGCACAGTGGCCTCGCTTTGGAATAGTGACCCGAATGGGGAAAAGCTGTATGTTGGTGCAACAGAAGGCTGTGGGGGAAATCTACAAATCCTAGCAAAAATACAGGGCTAAGGCTCAGGGGCCCTGCGTTCCCGTCGGCTCAGCCACCAGCCAGCTGTGTGGCTTGTCCCCTCCTCCAAGACTTCAAGTCCTGTCGTTCCCAAGCTCCAAACTGCAGTTCTCATTTTTCCGACAATGATTTTTACCAACATGCAGAAGCCTCTGCAATTACAGAGCAGTCTCAACCAAGGGGGTGGGGCGGGGGATGTGGGAGGGGCTCAGGGAAGTGCCTAAGAAGGCACCTTCGACACTGTAATGTGCATTTCTAACCGTAAGGTGAAAAGAAAAACGATGATTTTCGTAACGCCAAGACTGGAAGTGAAGCCGAACAGGATTTTCTGCACTTCTGGCACGTGGGTTGGGAACAATGACAGTCTCTCATTCGCCACCATCGAGAGCAACCCTGACAGGCTTGGGTCAGAGGAGGGCAACTCCAAAGGAGGGTTTCGGGTGGTTAAAAAAATCCCAGCTGGCCTCACATCCAGAACAATGCCACCAAGCCATCCTGTAGCCATCGGGGCGGTGTCGGGGCTAAGCGGGGCCGCGGGGACAGCTGGGACCCAGCTAGTGTGGCGGCTCCACTCAGTGAACGAAACCCCTCCAGGGCGAGTCAGCTGGCTTAGCCACCGGGACCAAACGAAGCCTGAAAAATGAAAACACGTCCAAATCAGCACACTGGGGGCTGCAGGGGTCAGAGAGCTTTGAGAAGCTTGGGAAAAGGACCTCACCTTCACCTTACCTGGACAGGCAGCTCTTACCTGGACAGGTAGTTCTTACCTGGACAGCCTTAGCCTCAGCGCCCCCTGCTGGCCAGCACCGCCTTTCCTCTCCCCCTCTTGACTTCCTCTGGCCACACAAGCCAAGGGAACCCCCCAAGCTGGGTAGGCTCCCCCTCCCCACCCCTGTCCCCGGGTGCCAGACCCTTGCTGGCGCCTGGCTAACTCTATAAGCCTCGGTTTCCTCACATGGGTGAAGCCCCTACGCTGAGAGCTCTGCTGTGCCTACAAAATGCCTGGCCCTTGCAGTTCATGAACTACACTCGGGAGCTTTATGTCCACTGTCCCATGTGATCCCAGCCCAAGGCACCAGGAAACAACAGGCCCGGGAGGTTCATGACCTGCCCAGGGAGTGGCCGGGTGTGGGTCAGTGCCGCACAGGGTCTGACCCCAGAGCTGAGCCCCCACGGGGGGACCACGCCATTTCCTCCAGATGCAGCATGGCCTGGGTTTACAAGCCTGTCGGCCTGGGTCCAAACACCAGGTCCACCTTGGGTCACTCTGCTCCTAGAAATAGGAGCCCCCCCCATTGCTCAATGGAGGGGCAGGCTTTTACGTGGTATTTGCGGGAAGCCAAAAACACCCATGAAGTGCTTGTAAGAGAATAGGAAGCCACCTCCTCTGCCACCCTCCTCAACTCCCAGATTACTGCGGCAGCTCTTCCAGCCAGGGCCCTAGGAGGGGCAGCTGAGGGGTGAGGGGATGTAGCCCGAGGCTGGCATGCCACCTCCTCTCCCAGCCGGATTTGGGGTGCGTCCCCTTGCAGTCCCAGACATCCTCCTCAGGCCCCCGCATTTATCCAAGATCTTTAAAAAAGAAAGCTGCAGGGGGAGGGTAATTAACTTTAATAGGAACCGCCGTCGATTTAAAGCCACAGGGGGGAAGTAATCAGATTTAACAGAAGCCACGGCTTTCTGAACCAAGACACACGGCGTGGGGGTCCCCGGCCTACAAAGCCTTTGAGAGGATGTCTTTTTGTAAAGACTTTCCTGGTGACATTTTCGGCGTGCCCCGTCATTAGCGCCAGGCGTTGATTGGGGTATGAACGTGGCCTTCGCTCATTGAAATTCATTAGGCCTGGCACTGCTGTCCTTTCCTGAGGCTCCACCGTTCGCTCTCCTATCGCCTTTGCGCTGAGCCAGTGTGGCTTTTCCCCAAAACCAGCCTCCTGGGGCCCCGCACCCAGGAGTTGGGGTGGGGGAAGGGCTGGAGGAATAATGACAAAGAATCAACGTTGAGGCAAAGCCCCCTGGGAGGACCCCCCTCTTTCCCGCCAGGGCATTCTTTGGAGGCGGTTTCCATTTTCAGAGCGTCGTTAGAGAAGGTCTCTGGTTTACAGGAGCCACTTCACCGCGTGGCCTCAATTTCCCCACTCGGGACCGGCCACCACCCTAGCCGCGGGCATGGCGGCTCCTCTGCCCCTCCCCACCACTTAAGGAGCTCCCGGACCTCTGCAACCGCGCTGCGCGCAGGGACCCAAGGACCGGTCCAGCGACAAAAACAGAGGGGCTCACTTGCTCCAAGAGCCGGGGCCTGAGCTGCTAGTAAGTCATTTTCTCACAGGCGAGACCCCCTCGCCCCAAGGGCCCCTTCACCGCGACTGCGGGCGGGGCAGAGCGGAAGCCGAAACCCGGGTTGAAGCGCCATCTAGCGGCCCGCGCGACGCCCCATTGTTTCTCCGAGGGCGGAGATCGCGCCTGGCCCCCCGTCGGGGTACAATTTTTCCGGGATAAAAGGGGCTGGGCGTGGAGGAGGGGCAAGGATCGCGAGAACATGAGCCGAGAGAACGAGAGAGGGTCTGAGCTGCAGGGGAAATTGTAATGCAAGGCTTTACGTCCGTGGGTGGGAGGGTTGGCACCGTCGCGGGAGGGAGCGAATGGGACTTCTAAGTGGGGAGGGTCCTAAAGCCGAGGCAACGTTTTTCCGGACAGGGGATGAGGGATGCAAAGTTCAGTGCCCCCCAGTCTTTGGTCCTGGAGTTCCTGCCCCCGCCCCTGCTAGCGCCCCTGCGACCAGCGCATTCCCTGGGGAACCGCGGCCTGGAGGCGGGGCTCCGTTACTCCTTTATTGCTTTATAAAATCAAATTCGTCCAGTCAAGAGAGACCTGGCGGCCAGCCCCGCCACCGAGGCGTGGGGAGGAGCTCCTCAGAACCCTCCCGCAAAGAAGGGCCTCCTCCCCCAGATCAGGGCGACCTGGGCGGGGTCATCGGAGGCTCGGGGAGGGGGCTGGGGCCGGAGGCAGGGTGTGAGTGGGTGTGTGCGGGGGGCGGGGGCCCGATGCAATCCTGATAAGGAATGCTCGGGTGTCGTGGGCACCCATGCTGGGAGGGTGAGACGCGCTATATAAGGCCGCCAGCCTGCCCGCCGTCGGACCAACAGTGCAGTGCACCCAGAGCGCACGGCTGGCTGGAGAACGCTGCGACCACCCCCACCTCCTCACGCCCAGCTCTGCAGGGCATCCCAGTTGCCGCCTAGCCTTCCGCATCCCCCTACCGAGGAACCGCGCCCGGAGCCGGAAGGAGGTGCCATGTGGAGCGCACAGAATCGAAGCGTTGTGGCCCGCGTCCTGGTCCTGGCGGGCCTCTGGCTGGCCTCAGCTGGGGGCCCCCTAGCTCTCTCCGACGCTGGGCCCCACGTGCACTACGGCTGGGGGGAGTCCATCCGCCTGCGCCACCTGTACACCTCCGGCCCTTACGGCCCCTCCAGCTGCTTCCTGCGCATCCGTGCCGACGGCGCGGTGGACTGCGCCCGGGGCCAGAGCGCGCTCAGTGAGTGCCTATCGGGTCCCCCTCCTGCTCAGCAGCCCTTCCTCCCTTCACCTCCTTCGACTCCCGGGGGCACCCCACTCCGAGATGCGCCAGGTTTCGCGTATTGTTCCCTCCCTGGAGCCCCGCATAGCGCCAGAACCTGGGGGAGGGGGCACGAATGCGTGAACCTACCACACCCATGTGTTCCCCTCCCCCGACCCCCCTTCTGCTCTTGGGGACCCCTCGCTTGTGGGAACCCCAGGTCTGGACACCTCGGCGTTCCACTCCCTCACCGAGCCTCCGGACAGCGTGAGGAGATGGGGAAACGGTGCGTGGGGGGGTACGGGCGGGTCCTCCATCCGACCGCATCCACGTGTCCTGTGGGCCTGCGGGTCCCGGCTGCAGTTGTTGCTTCTCTCACGCCAGGTTTGGTGGAAATCAGGGCAGTGGCCCTGCGGAACGTGGCGATCAAGGGCGTGCAGAGCCTCCGGTACCTCTGTATGGGAGTCGACGGCAGGATGCTAGGGCTGGTAGGTGTCCCCACGGGGCGGGAGGCGCTGTGGCGGGAGCTGCGGGGGAGGGGGACGCGCTAGATCAAGTCCAGACTTTTCTGGCTTCCTCCCCCTGGCCCCGCTGGAGTTTGGAGGCGAAGACCGCCTGGGCCGGATTAAGTTAAAGTCCGACTTTTTTCTACGGAAGTGGAGGGTCCCGGGCTGAAGCCTGGGTCAAAGCCGCCTTTGCTTTTTCAGTAGGGCCGAACAGCGGCCCAGTAGGACGGAGGAAACCCACTTTGGGGCTCTCTTTGATACTAAATAGGAAAACCCAACTCAGGCCTTTTCAGCCTGGGCCTGGTTCTGGGTGGTCCTCGCCTCCGTTCCCCTCCCGGCAGTGTTTTAGAAAAGAAAAAGGGTGTATCCACAAGTTGGATCTTTTTCAAAAGGTAAACCTTCAAACGAGCCTGAAAAAAAAGTGACCTTTGGGGTTGGAGGTTTTTTAATGTGACTTTTAATCTACTAGAAAACTTTCCAGACACATCGGAATTATTCCCATGCATTCTCATCCTCCTGTGCGGCTCACCTGTACTGCGAATACCTATGGGAGCGGGGCTGGGGTGGGATGGCCCAGGTACCCTCGGGAATCTCCGGGCGGGATACTGGGATGCTGGTTCTGGTGGCCAGGAACAAAGGCTAAGGTTTCAAAGGGAGCCCCCGCACTGAGAAGACTGGGGGGTGGGGGTGGGGGTGGGCAGGGCCTCGATGCAGCCGCGCGCGGGGCCAGGGCTCCGCTGGAGGAACAGGGGCGGAGACTGCGCCTGAGGGGGGAGATAGCTCCCACTCTGCAGAACAGATGCAAATACCCCGCCTCCCCCACAGCACTGATCCTTCCAGCTTCTTAAAGTCGTGCTGCAGCTAGCTCGGACAGCTGTGCATTCCATTTATCCAGAGTCCCTGTTTCAGGCTTTGTGGCGGGGGCCCTCGTGGAAGGACAAGAGAGGAGGTGGTTCGAGTGCTGAAAGCCGACACCCAAAGTCACTTAAACCCTTAGCTGCAGCTCTACTGGCGGTGCCCTCTACTTGGGGGACGGGACGCGGGGCTAGAGCGGCGAGAAGGCCCTTCTAGGACCGATGAGGCCAACCCACAGTTCTGCCCACGCGGGGTGCGGGGTGCCCACTTCAAATCCAGTTTTACCTCTTAGTCCCGTGGGCATGGGTTAGCGAACATGGGTTTTGAGGACCCAAAAAAGAAAGAGGTATTCCACGTTCTCCCAGAAACTTGGAATCGTTTCACTTCTGTATGGGAAAGAGGAGATGCTAATTTCTCCCAAATAACCAGCCGCGGGGAAATAGTCCACCATTTGGTTTTACTTCCCCCGTCTATTTGTCAATTTGCAGTGAACCCTCCCGCGGTCTGGTGGCTTTATCCTTGTGCCTGGCCTGCCTGGCCTGCCTGCGCCGCCTGGGCCGCCGACCTTATCAGGGCCTTATCAATGTGCGCTCACCCACCTGCAGTTCAACGACCTTTGGAGGCTTAGGCAGAAACGGGACTGGGCGCCTCCTGGGGTTGTTTACCGCCCGGCCCTCCTGGCTCCCTGCCGTGGGCTGTCCTCTGTCCCCAAGGGGTAATGACACTATTGGAAGACAGAACTTGCCCGCTGCCACCTCTGAATCAACTATGAGTGGTCTGCGACCTGGGCCTGACTCTTCCCCTCCCCCGCACATTTCCGGCCACCCCTGCTGGGAGCAGGCGCTGCCTGGGGCCTGGGGGAGGGGTGGTCTTTATCTGGAGGGCCATGACAGGCTGCCTGGCTGGAGCACAGGGGCTGCTGGCTCTCAACGGGGCACCACACACAAAGGCCTGACAGAGAGTCTCTGACTCGGGTCTAAGTGGGAGCTCGAGCATTTTAAGTACCTTGGGATTTTACGCCATACTTTGTAGCCCCACACGCAGGACTCGGCTCAGGCTGAGCATTGGGGTGCGACAGGACACCCCCCTGCTGCTGGGCGGGGGCGCCCGAGGGTGCTCACGGCTGTGTTCTCTCCACAGCTTCAGTTCTCGCCCGAGGACTGCGCCTTCGAGGAGGAGATCCGCCCCGACGGCTACAACGTGTACTGGTCGCAGAAGCACCGGCTGCCTGTGTCTCTGAGCAGTGCCAGGCAGAGGCAGCTGTACAAGGACCGGGGCTTTCTGCCGCTGTCCCACTTCCTGCCCATGCTGCCCAGGAGCCCGCCGCAGCCCGAACCGGCCGAGGACCACCTGGAGTCGGACGCGCCGTCCTCCCCGCTGGAGACCGACAGCATGGATCCTTTCGGGATCGCCAGCAAGCTGCGGCTGGTGGAAAGTCCCAGCTTTCAGAAATGAGGCTCTGGCCTTGCCCCCC
>PVKM010033195.1:0-16037 GCA_004027735.1 Carollia perspicillata
CATACAAAGTGGTGAAAATCTTGACACAGGGTTAGTTCCAACTTTTAATCATATATGTGGAATTAGATTGAGTTATGTATATAATTAGTTTATCATGCTTATCCATTGACAATGGAAAGTTGGCATGGTACTGCTTGAATTTAACCTTGTCTTTCAACATGGTTGATGACCTATGAATCTAGAACCTTGTGGAATACTTAATCATTTAAAACTCAACGCCTAAAACATTTTACTCTCTATATTCAATTTTACTTAAAAAAGCAGTTTACTATCACTTTAGTGTACCATTAAGTCACTATGCCTGACTTAATTTTTTTGTACTAAATATACTATGTCTTTAAAGTACAAATTGTATATAATAATAATTTGGCATACAGTGAGAAAAAAGAAGTGTATAAGTGTATGAATATCAAGTGTGTAAGTATATGGATATCTTGTACTAACATTTCAAGTAGCACCTTTGTGTCATTACATTTTTTGCTAAGATTTTCTTTGTTTACTTTTATAGAGAGGGGAAGGGAGGGAGAAATAGAGGGAGAGAAACAGCAATGTGCAAGAGATACACAGACCTGTTGCCTTTTGCATGCCCTCAGCTGGCCTGCAACCCTTACTGGGCATATTCCCTCACTGGGCATCAGACCAGTAACCTTTTAGTTCATTGGCCAGCACTCAATCCACTGAGCCACTCCAGCCAGGTTATTATTTTTTAAAATGAAGTTGTATGGATTTAGTTCTCAAGAATTTTGCTAAAATTAAATGGCTAAGATAATATTCATGTTATTGCATTGCTTCCATTAATGCACCTGGATCTTACCTATACTAATGATGGGGGAAGTTAACATTTTTTCAGTACTAACCTAGGCCAAGCATTTAAGCTTGAAATATTTAAGCCTCATACCAGCCCTCACAGGGAGACTTCATTTTCCACATAAGGAAAACGAGGCTAAGAAAGAATACATTAATTTATTAAAGTCACGTGGCAAGTTGCAGAACTGGAATTAGAACCCAGTCCACCAGATCCTAAAGCAAAGTCTTTAGTGCCTCCTGCCCTGACCCTCTTTTCTAGTTTGGCCTTCTGTAATTTTTGCTTTTAACTCTCCAGTTTTCTCTGAGAAAACATAGCTAGAGATGTTTCGGCTTTGTGTTATTCCAACTCTTTGCATAGGCGATACTCATCACTAGAGACTTCTACATGTCTCTTCCCAGAGGCATGCTCCATTTCAGGATCTTTGCTTTATATGTTTTCATTTTCTTTCCTGATTTTATTATTAGAGGTATTCTTATCAATATTAAATGTGTGCTCTTAATACTTTTTGATTTTCCACTGAACAACTCAATAACATTTAAAAAATAACTTTAAAATTGAATAAAGTCAGTAAACAAACTAAAACAAAACAAAAACTGTGGGCAGTTAAAGTGTACTAGATCTAGGCTTGCAATTCAGGACAGAGGGCTTATCAAAGCTCAGTGCATAAAGTAACCAAGCCAAAAGGAGACAGGCATGTAAACAAATAAATTAGAATGCAGATAGTAAATACAATGGTAGGAACATGAGTGTGGAGAAACTTGGACTGATTAATTATGTAGAGGTGAAGGGACAAAGAATCAGAAAGTGACACCTAAGTTGAGTTTTGAAATATGAATAAAATTTTGCCTAGGGTGGAGTCTTGAGGTGGTTATGAGAGGAAGAAGGTATTCTGGGCTGAGGGTATATATATCATGAGTGATCCAGTTACCTAGTGCATAAGTTCAAATTTCAATTCCCCAAGGATAATCCTAAAAAAAGCACCTCTCTCCAAAGCCATTTTCTCAGAAATGCCATTGCCCATTAATACACATGGTTCTTGTCAAGAGCTCAGAATACTGAGGTGGCAATTTAAACACTAGCTACACTTGCACTTTCAGGTGTATGTTCTGTATAGTCTCTGAATATCTTATTTGACCTTATTATACATTTTTGTTATTTTATAAACTACTATTCCTAGATCTGCTTCTATTAATAGGCTCTATCATTAATACCAGTCTACAAAAAAGGGAGCATGAGACAATGTTAGTACTATCATGTTTTTATAATATGTATTCATAAAAAACTCCAAAGCACAGTCTAGTTATTCTAGCCATCAAAGATTAGAATTGAGTTGAAAACTATCAGACTGGATTATAGTGCTTAAGGGCAAGATATAATGGCAAATACCTTTTAACTGTTAATGCACAACAGGATTTTATTCTGATAAGTACTTTACATGAGACTTGTCTCTGTTGAGGTCAATTATGAAATTATTACTTAGTATTTACTTTTTCAGCTCAATTTTTCCAGTGCTTGCTGTACACTGTAAAGAGAGAGGCATAGAAATCAGTCCTGCCCTTGAGGAGCTTGAAACTTTCTTTTAAAGATAGTATTAATATCTAAAAATTGGAATGTACAGCAAGATGAATTATAGCAGCAATAGCCAAAAAGTGGTAAACCTTTATCATAAATAATTAAAAATAATTAATTGTATTAATTTTATTTTCATACATCAAGAGTTTTACAAAAGAGTTAAAACCTATAATTTTGGGGGTATTATAATCTAGCTAGGGAATTTTTTTTATTGTTGACAGTATTAGAGATGCCCCCGATTTCTCCTCCTTTGGCTTCCCTCCAACTAACCCCACCCCCACCCCACTAGCATTCACTGCATTGTTATCTGTGTCCACAGGATATACATATATGCATATATGTTCTTTGCTAAGGAGATTTTGTTTACATCTCCTTGAAAAGTAACAGCAACACAAAGAATATATCATTGGGGAGTGAAAAAGAGTTAAGATGCCTTCATCTAGAGCCCATTACATATGTAATTCTACATCAGGCATAGCAACATGCAAACTATTTTGTAAATGAGGGCAGTGATAAGCTCTAGTTTCTGTTTTAACGGGACAAAAATAAAAATATATATATATATGAAACTCCCCGAGAAATACTGCTAGTAATAGAGCAACAAATGAAAGTTGACTGCCAGCAATGTTGATACATAAAGTAAAATGATGCAAAGTAGAAGAACATACATAAAGATATATGACTACCTCCAGAAACTGCCAAGAAGGTGAGAGCTTTGAGCCCTCATAAGAAAATGAAGCCCATGCATTGGAAAGGTGCTGGCTGGACAAAACACCCTGAGTGAACTGTCAATAGTCTGGAAGTGGGTGAGGCTACCAGACCTGGCTGGAATAGGGGTAGGCCAAAGCAAGACTAACAAATGATGCCAATGGGAAAGAATGGTGTGGGCAGATGACAGGGGGTCTTGCATTTTGGGCTTGGGGCTAAAATGTGACTCATTAGGCATTCAGAAACCATGCTGGAGGGTTGGGGTTAGGGAGGGAAAGACAAGATTGTGTGGAAGCTGTATGAAGAACGAACTTATGTAGGAGAAACTGAGGTCAATGAATGAAAGTAAATGAACGCCCACTCTAATGTAGAGGCTGTAGATTAGAGATGGAGATGAATGAGAGAGAGAGGATTAAAATGACTGATTAGAAGTCATTAAGACAATCCCAAAGTTGCTGTTTGAAATGGCTTTAATGTGAAAGAAATATTAAAAGACCAAGGGAAAAGACAGCTGTTAGAAAAGGAGGTTAAGATGGGCTGGAAGGTAGGTAAAGGCCATAAAGAGGCAGAGGAGAAGGACAGCCAGGTATAAAGGGAAAAGAATTGTATGTGTGTATTGTGTTGTGATTCAAAAGGAATCACCATACACATAAGTAGTGTCAGTAAATCAATTCTACAGTATTTTCTTTTTAAAATATTTTATGTATTTGTCTTTAGAGAGAGGAGAAGGCAAGGAGAAAGAGTGAGAGAGAAACCACAATGTATGGTTGCCTCTCATGTGTCCCCTAGTGGGGACCTGGCCTGCGACCCAGGCATGTGCCCTGACTGGGAATCAAACCGACAACCCTTCGCTTCACAGGCCCGTACTCAATTCACTGAGCTACACCAGCCAGGGCTACAGTATTTTCTTTTACCTTTCAATTATTGAGGTAGTAGAGGCTTAATATTTATTGTATATCCATAGTATATGGGGTACTGGTGGGCAAATGTCTCTTATCGTTGTTGGTAATATCATAGGATGTATGCTATACAGGTAGAACCAGCAGGTACAAATCAATAATTTGACTTTATAAAACAAGATAACATTTTTACTGTGCATATTTGCTTCCATAATATCAAGAACATGCAGTTTCTCCCCCATAGACATGGTGGAGATTTTTAAAAATACATGGTGACTACATGTAGCATTTCCCATGAATATTTCTAATACTCATCCACAGTGCATGGGGTTATTAAGTACAGCCTAGGTGGGTATGAGCACACTGTGTGTAAATTGTAGCCTTTGTAAAACGCCTGCATTTTTCAAGGCCCTGTAGCATTGAACGTGAGGCAGAGCCCACTCTGCCCTATCTATCTCTTGGCAATGCATGCGAGGAAAATAGAAAATGATGGCCTCCGAAATCTACACATTAGTGAACACAAACTCAGCCACACAGTGACATCTTTCTCCTTAAAAATAATGATGCAGTCTGTCTCCATTACTTAAGGAAGCCAGAGCTCACACTGAAAGGTGTCAAAAATGCTGTATTATCATCACACTTTGCCCGGAGCTGCCTTGACAGCACCTTTTCTGCCATTTAGAGTGGATTACAGGCAGGGTGGTAATCAGCCAAGAGAAGTTAGGAAAAAATAGGTTCTTTTAAAGCAGGGTGTGAACCTGTAAACATCCTAAGAAGAGTTTACCACTACACTGACTAAGGGAACAATTAGTTCCCTGCTGCCTTAAACTAACCAGAAACAGCAGGGGACTTGCTATAGGTTCCTGAAGGGCAGCAGGGAGTTAATTGGCCCTTTGACAAAAACAATGATGAATGTTCTACAAAGCCTACTAAGTAACAATTATGTTGAGCTCTGAGGATCTCAGGTGAAAGGTACCATAGGAATACTGGGAGACAAACCAGTATGGTGAAATGTGAGAGACAGATGGCAATGAAGAGGAGAGAGGCAAGAGAGGAACCCAACGATGCTCCGGGCAGGAAACAGAAGGAAAACGTGAGTCAAAGGAAGAACAGGAGAGCCACCACTGAATTCAAAGGCCTTAGTTCAACAAATTCACCACAGTTTAATTCAGCAGGACTTCTCCGAGATGTCCAACAACAGTGCACAATTGAAGCAAAGAATGGTCCCTAGGTGACCTCTAAGGTCCCCAAAGAGCCCCTCGGTAGCAGGTATTCTATTGTTTCTCTCGGTTTCCACCTTCTTACCTAATTAACTCAGCAACTCTAGCCAGCTCACACTGACATCCGAATGAAATGCAGAACTCAAGGGAGACCCTAGGCTAAGGAGAGTCAATGTTGCCGCGTGAGTTGTAAGAGGAAAAAAACCCGGGCAGGGAAAGAGCCACCACTGGAACACATCCTCATCCCATGCCTTTGGAGAGGATTTGTCTGTTTGTAGGAGACCAGCAGATCACCTGTTGTTCTCCAGCGGTGAGGATGACTGCCTGCCTCCGTGTTGGTCTCCAGGGCATTCTGGTTTTCTTTGTATTGTCACGCCTTTATGGTACAAATAATGATGACAGCTTTTTATTGAAAACTTACTATGTACCCCTAATTGTGCCAGATGCCAAAACTATGTAATGTCCTTTAATCCTTACAACAATTTTATGAGGAAGGTATTATTATTATTATTGTTATTATTATTATTATTATTAAACTAATTTTACAGACCTTGGCACTGAGAGTTCAAAGTTAAGTAATTTCCCAAGTCCAGGTAAACAAGAAGTTGCAGCCAAGCCCGGGCATGTAGATGCCAAAATTACATTTGTTTATTTATTCCATTATTACCCTTTATTGTTCACTAATAAAACGCTGAATTCTACTAAGCAACACTCTTTTTAAAGAAATGATAAAAATAGATAAAAAGACAGAATTTCTAAAACATTGTGAACTGGGATCATCAACGTGGCTGGATAAAAATACTAGTTCACAGAATCCCAGGACTTTTCCTCACACAGTTTTAAATGGTTCCCTTTTTCTGCAGTGTATGCACTAATTAGACACACAGGCTGTTCTCACTCTGCAGAGAAATTCTACTTCCTAATCTATTCTTTAAGCTAGTGCCTATGACCAGATGGGGAATCCCTCTGAGCTCCTCCACCAAAGGTCTTACACACTGAAATCTTCTGGTTTCTAAATTCTACTCCTTCCTAACACTTTCTATCAATTTTTTCTTTCCTATCTAAGAAATGCCCTTAGATACCAGCTCAGTTGTATAACAAACATGATTGGCATCCCTAGAGAACAGTGTAGCCTTTTAAAAATTGGTTTATAAACAGCTTCTTACTCTGAAGAACGGTCACTTTGAAATACACTGAGAATCTGACCACTTCTCATCTTCACTGCAGCCCCCACACATCAATCAAAGCCACTGTCCTTTCTCATACGGTTGATTTCAGTAGTTCCTTCCTGTGACAAGATCTGCTTGCACCATTTCTTCCCTGCTGTCTATTTTCCACACAGTGCAGAGCAGCCAGAGTAAGGCTTTTGACATCCTCAACCTCTCCTCTGCTCAGAACCTCCTCTGGCTTTCATTCTCACTCAGAGTAAAATCTAAATTTCTTGCCATGGCCTAGAAGGCCCTACAGGGTCTGTCCCTTACCTGTTCCCCTCCAGTCACACCAGACTGCTTGCTCTCCTCAAACGTGTGCATTCAAAGCATGGCCGCCTCAAGAGTGTTGCACTTGCTGGTTTTCTGCTTAAGTGTTCTTCCTCCAGCAGTCACACTTCTCTAACCCTCCATTTCCATGGCTCTCTGCTTCAATATCTTTTTCTCAGTAAAGCATTTCCTAATAACCCATGAGACACACAATTTCTTCAATTTAAAATTCCCTTTTCTGTTTTTTTTATTTAGCATCTCTAAGAATTGGATGCATCTTACAGTTGATGGCATCTTACAATTATAACTGGAAGCTTTTGTTTCCTTTTCAGTAGATAAATATAAGTACAGATTTTCAATTGTTCATGTCTTTGGTTTGATAAAATTATAGTAATATAGCCTGAACTGCTCCTTTCCAAATCATCACTTTTTATGCCTGATATATTTTTTCTCCATAGCACCCTGAGGTATGCTACATATTTGTTAGTTTATTGGTTTATTTTCTTTCTCCAACTAGAATGTAAGCCCCCTGAGAAGAAGAGCTTTGATTTGGGTCCAGGAATGTGCTTGACACATGTTAGATATCTTATCAATCTTCGTTGAGTGAAAGATTCTCTCTGATACTTCATTTAGATATGAGCCCTGCTATCCTACCCCAAGTATGAAGGGATAGTTAATAAACACCAGAACCCACATGTGCAAAACTTGGAAGCCACCCACTAACTATCCAACAAAAAATCATAGGCATATTTTAAAGTAGTAAACTCTTATAATACCTCTAAGGCCCAAATAGGGGGGAAAAAACCATCAAACATCCTAATAACACAATTAGCTGGTGAACTTGGACTAGACTAGGGGCTCTGTCATATTATAGAAAGTGTTTTTTCCAGAATGGTTCCTAAGGTCATTCATTCAGAAATTTGGAGAATGGTTCAATTTTACTAACTGGTTCCTATTAATAATGTGTTCAGGGAGATTCCCCGACTGCACTCCAAACACCAGCCATGCAGAGAACAGTTCCTCCTGTGTGTGTGTGTATGTGTGTGTGTGTGTGTGTGTGTGCAAGAGGAAGAGCTGCTAAAACCCCGAAGCTGCCCAAGTGCATCCATTAGCAGGACATCAAGTCTGTGCACACATTTCCAAAAGGTGCAAAATATTTTACACTATTTATATTTTATGTTTTAAGGGTTTTTGTCATAAACCACTATAAATAAATGATTTACTAATGTAGCCACTGAACCACAAGATCATTCTGTTTGCTTTTGTAACTCAGTGAAAACTTTAGAATTCTATGAATGGGGTCCCGAGGGAGCAGCTCCCAATTTATTCAAACAAAGAAATCTACAGCCAATTCCACAAACTCATCTCAAAACAGTCACCAAAATTTGCTGTTTTATATGTTCTTCTATGGATGTGAACATTTTAGCCCTTCATGGACGACAGACTAGTCTGTGGAAATACAGTTGCTTTGAGTGGCAGATGTCCCTATGAATGGATCTCCCTCACTAAGGTTATATTTTCTGTCTTCTAATTTAATAGCCAGAGAGAAATATTCTGAGACTGAAACTTTTTGTGTCAAATACTGCACCCTGGGGCCAATTTATACAGCTAGGAGAGAATGGGCATGGGACATAATGATTGACAGACCCTTGGGAATGAGAGTGCTTTGGAGTGTCACAATCAACTTCATATATTTTGTCGTGGCTTGTTCAGAGACCCTTAAAGAGAAACTACTCCCACTCCAAAAATGTACATGTGGTAATTCCAGAAGATACTATTGTCCTTTGAAAATAAAACCAAAAATCATACTCCTCTCCTACAGCTTGGGTCCCCAGTTTTCTGGCATTTGCACTTGAAAGTTTTCCAATACCTTTGAAGTGAAAGACTTGAGATTTCTCTGGCTGCTTAGAGTACATGGTTCGGTAGACCTCAATGTTCATAGGATAGGTGATTTTTCTCCTGTCCTTTCAGTCACAGGAAAAGCTCCTGTGTTACAAATCAGTATCATGTCAGAGCCATACTGCTCCAATGACCACTTTCCTCCTGTTCATTGGCTGTTTGAAATCTGCTCAGACATAGAAGAAGGTTTCTTGCATCTCTTGTCTCTCATATGGTACACAGGGGAAACAATGGAAAAGCAGACTTTTAAAGATCTGCATATTTATTCATTTTTTTCAGTGAAAAAGATAATTTGAAACCAAATTGAAAGTGAATCCCCTAGACATTCCAAAAAATTGCAGCTAGGTAGAACAGCTGGGTTTGTTTGCATTGCTGGTTGATTCTAGGAATGGTCTTACGCAAACCAAGACATGAAAATATCAATTGACCCTGAATGAGAGAAAGACACCTTTTAATGAACAGATCGTTCTATGTTTCACAAATCTACTCCTTCAGGAAAGATGCAAACAGCCTTTTCCAAGTTAATTTTATACTCATCCTTGATAGTCAACACTCTTCTGAGCAAACTTGCCCTGACACTCATGAGAAATACCTACTAGTGTATAAAACTATGTGTAAGATTTTGTAAAACGGGGTCTATAATTAACTCTAGAGTGATGGGCATTCTACTACAGTGTGCTTAAGATTCAGCAACTCAATCAGATGCTCTAGCTGGGGCTTGGGAGTCTGAATTTTGATCACACGTGCTGAATGATCAGATACAAGTGGTCTGTTGGCCAGCCACAGAGATGTCCTGACTTGTGGAGTTGACTTCACCATGGGAAACTCCCCATTTAGGTTTCTCATGTTATATAATTAAAACAAAATATTAAGGTATTGGGGAGGTATTATCAGACAATATTAAATTATAATATATCAACCAGAAAAATAACACATTGAATATATCAGGGACTTTTAATTTACTGCTCATAAAAAACATTTTGCTAGACTTCAATCAGGAGCAGAACTCAGAGGCGAGAACAGGGATGAACTCATGGGCAGAGAGAAACGTCTGGAGTGAATCACTGCAATAGGAGATTAGGCACACTAGGAAACAGCAGTTCAATGAGAAGTACAAAGGCCAAGCCTTCTAAATTTGACTTCAAATAGTATATAGCCATGTCTATGACTCACCTTCCAGTTCATAAAGTATTTTCATGTGTGCTTTTAATTTTATGCTTGTGGTCACCCTCATAAAGAAATTAATAGTATCAGCACTAGAGTCTAATGATTAGCAAAATGTCTGCAGAGTCCGATTTTCCTGGGTTTAAATCTGTTGCACCACTTTCTACCTTTGTGAGTTCACACAGAAAATGTAACCTCTGTGTCTCGGTTCTCTTATCAGTGTAGTAGGAACAATGATACTGCCCACCTCACAAGTTGTGACAAAATAAGATGAATCCAGAAGATTTCATTGTCTCAGTGTCTGATATTTTAATTATGAAGATGGAAAAAATAGGCAATATTTTTGGCATAGTATGCTTTATTATTTCAAGAAAGGTAAAAACATAACTGAAATGCAAGAAAAGATTTGTGCAGTGTATAGAGAAGCTGCTGTGACTGATCGAACATGTCAAAAGTGGTTTGTGAATTTTCATGCTGGAGATTTCTCTCTGGACAGTGCTCCATGGTCAGGTAGACCAATTGAAGTTGATAGTGATCAAATCAAGATGTTAAGTGAGAATAATCAACATTAAGCCACACAGGAGATAAATGACATACTCAAAATACCCAAATCAATAAAGTCATTGGTGAAAATAAAAAAAATGTGTCTTTTATTTTACAGAAAAAAAATACAGACTTTTGGCCAACACAGTCTGAGATGAAATACAAACTTTTTTCTTATTTTTCATTTGAAAGAGAAATTAACACTCAGAATATTAAATGATGGGGTCATTCTACTTGGTAATTGCATTCACAGGGACTGAAACCTGTGTTTCTGGCTTCTAATCCTACATCCCAACTCTTTGCCCTTCACTATCTCTCTTCAGAGAACAAGTTGGAGATGAAAAAGTGAAGACTTCACTTCGCAGTTGCTTTAAATAGTGCATTTACAATTTATACCTGGCTTATAAAGGCCTCTGTCAAACTGGATCAGGAGATTGTCAGAAATTTGTCAGAAAAATTCGGACTCATAGAGTTTGCAAAACACCCAGATCTATGGGTCTATCCCAATAGCTAAATAAATCTAGCTATTTAAATGCTAGATTTCAGACTAATCATTGAGTACTACTAAATAAAATAAAGTTGTTGAAGATGTTCTGCAGAGGTGAAATTAGAATTTCTTCTAATCAAAGAATGAGTCCTCCTCACACTCCTAGGGCTTAGATCTGTGCTGAGATACCCCCTTGTTTGCACACAAATCCCTGGCTTTCTGGTTCCTGGGAGCAGCCCTAGAGACAGGGACACCCTAACATGGTGCTGCTTCACCAGTGACACAATCAGCGTCCCTTTGGAGACAACCCCCCACCCAAAACTAAGGGAGACAAAGCTTCACTAACTCTGGGAACCAATAAGGTGATGTCCTAATTCATGAGACTCACTTTGGGTAAAGGATGGTTTGATTTATAGTCTCCTAATTGAGCCCTCGATTTCCTGTGTAGTGTTGAATACATTATAGCTATCAAACTTGCCTGCTAAATCTATGAATTCCTTTCTGTTATATGTACAAAGAATATATGTGTATAGATATTATAATTAGACTACAATAGTGACAATATTATTTGTTTCTGCCAAATCAGAATGTACAGCTACTAAAGCACTTTGTAACTAAGCATGTCACAGACCTACAGGCACTCTCTGTCTCTGTCACCACTAGCGTCACAACAACTGGGCAGAGTATGACACTTCCTAATGCATTATCCATTGACATCTACTAACTTTTCCATGGGGGATAAGCTATAATAGAAATAAACCACCTCTAGCCACTCCTGCAAAAGTAAAATGCACCAAAGGTGCTATTTCTGTAAAGCTTTTGATCTAAGTGTTCAACAACAATGGTTATAAAGCATAACGTGAGATTTTCCTTCTCTCACTGTCCAAAGTATTGAACTCCAAATTACCCAGTTAGCACTTGAAGCATGTGATCTGCATTATGTATGGAGAAGAAATATTGACAGTGAGTGCACTTAACTAAGCCCACCCCAGGCTCTGAGGTTAAAATCAGAGAGTATCTGTGATTGATTCCCTCATGGAGCTGTTAAAAAGCCAATGTATACAAAACTCTGGTCTCAAGATGAGATCCATAACATGCTTATCAAGGGGGCAGGGGAAACAGTAGACTGAGGCATGTCAAGTGTGCAGGTGGAAAACAAACTTGATCTAGAAAGGATTTTAACCTCTGATCTGTGATTTCCCTTTCCTTTTTGTCCTGTGGCTTTTTAGTTAAAAGTTTGACAGATAAGCACTGCTAGTCATCTTTTTTTCAACTAAGTAGATAGCTTTGTTTTTCCTTAGGCCTTGTTTTGTATACACAATTCAGGATACCCATTTATCTCATGCTGTTTATACATGTCATTACATCCATTTCTGCTTATGGTTAAATGGTTGTAGGTAGAGAAGCAATGGTGTAAATTAAACTTTAGGCTTACACACAAAACTCTTCTCCCCAAAATTGTAGTCCTTAAGATAATCATAGCACAATTCAGTAGCTTAGACCAGGAGACACTGTAAAATTTTTGTGTAGCTCATACATTGTGGGCACTGAGCTCATGTTCATTGAATTT
Source organism: Carollia perspicillata (assembly GCA_004027735.1). Lineage (NCBI taxonomy): Eukaryota > Metazoa > Chordata > Mammalia > Chiroptera > Phyllostomidae > Carollia > Carollia perspicillata. Next base: position 12,349 of record PVKM010033195.1, read on the forward strand.
TTTTTTCTGTAATAGTAACTTCAACTCTCAGTATTTCTAGCAAAAATAATTCCAACATCTAGCTACAGACATAGCACTGCTCATTCCTGCTGAGGATTACCCTGGTCAGTGTTACAAGTATCCTGTGATCTGAGTTCAAGTCCCCATGAAAAGTGTTTTCCTATGAGTTCCTTAGAGTATTGCTGCTACTGATGTCAAAGACTGATGCAGGCCTGACTTAGAATAATAGTGAGGGATCACTTAAAGAGCCAGGCAGAACAGAAGTATCAGGACCAGGTTCCATATCCCATTGACAATATAGCCAGGCCACAGCTAAACCAGCTTCTGGTTTGGCTTAATTTATTATGACATTTGGGCTATATCTATATACCTTTTTAAGGACAAGTTATTTTCCAGAATTCATAGCAATTTAAATTTTGTGTATTTCACTGTATACTCAAAATTTCAAGTGAAAGAGTCCCAACTCAAACTAGCTTAAGAAAAAAGAAAAAATAAACTAGTCTTGGCAATAAAAGTCCAAAGACAGATCTAGGATCAGTTGCAGCTGGGTCCATCTCCTAAAGTGATTAATCTCTCTCCCCTATTTTTAGACCCTCTCCCTATCACTCCCTTTCTCTCTCCCTCTCTCAGCTTTGCTTTTCTCTCCACTGGTTTCATTCTCAAGCAAAGTTTCTTACTGCATGGGTGGATGTTTGTTGCATGAAGGTCTAGGAAGCATTTTCACCAGCATAGTTCGTTAATGGCCTGGTGAGAGGTGAGACTAGATCACATGGCCATTCCTGACCAATCGCTGTGGTCAGGGTGGGGGTGAAGCATTCTAATTGGCCAGTTCTGAATCAGATACCTTCTCCTAGGCCTATGGCTAAGGAGAGTTATAAGAATACTAGACATGATGATTCCTCAGAGAAAGAGATAGTGACAGACAAAATAAAATTACATTTTACTTTACTGTCCATGGTAAATCAGTATAGCACTGTCCAGCACTCAACCTGGTTTCATATATTAAATAGAAACTGTACTTTGTATCTGTTTTCTTTTAGGCAGGTTAGTGTAAAACCTCCATGCTTTTTCAGTTGTACATTGAAGCAGTCTGCTTGTTTTCATGTTATGGTGTATGGACACTATCAAAGAACTATTTTGTCTACAGATTCCCCTGGTGGAAATTTCATAATGTTATTGAGCTAAAAAGTTTTCCACCTGCCCAGGGAACATGTTCTAGTGTTGTTCTCCAAGCTTCTTGTGGCCTGCAGTACAGTGAGGAAAGTACTAGCATGCTAATGAGTCTATTGTGTCAGTGCTCCACTTTGCTAATTATGGGGACAAGGCAGGCTGGGCATCAACAGTACTGAATGCAAAACCCATCAAGTAGCCTTGGTGGTGTTGTTAGAACAACTAAGCTTGTACGAGAGCTTTAGTTTTCCAGAACTCCTAAAGGTCTCTGGATATTTTAAAGTGAATCAGTAGAATGGATTAGTCTTCTAGTTTCCTACAACTGAGATTTAGGGAAAAAATCATATAGAAGCTAACCTGTAGCTTACCCCACTCTTGTTATTCCGTGGGTTTCTGACTGATAATGTCTTACAGAAGTCTGTAAGAATGCTAACTAGGATTTCCAATGGTAGTCAATATAAGAGATGATTTCAATCAAATTAATGTATTAGATGAAGCCAGTCAGATGTTGTTTTGGTTTGGTAATTCAGATGAAAAGATAAAGTTGTTCTAATACTAGATGCCTCCAGCTTTGATAAAATTTTGACATTTTTCCTACTTAAGAATCAAATTGCTAAGAGATAGCTCAATTTTCATAATGCTGAATATCTAAATATTGTGAGACAAGTAAGGCCATGCATGTCTATGATCCTTATCAAGGACTCTAAAATTGTGCATATCATAGTCTAACTTCCTCCTAATTCCAAAGCTCAGGCTACATTCAGTGTTACTCATTCTGTGCATGCTGAAGACTGATGAAGAATGAAACTGAAGAAATACATTCCAGAACTTTGGGTGATATAGATAGATGGTTTTTCCCTGTTTCAAATGTTTCTGTACATGCTTCTCACTCACAGGCTGTCCTCTCCTTTGAATACTAGCTCTCCCATAAAATTATCTTTTAAACACTATAATTAGAGCAGAATCCTTATCACACAAGCACTACATACTGACCATATGGATGCTATTGCATTTACAGAAGGAAACTGTCAAACCCATGGGGGTCATAACTCTATTACCATTATCAGATTGGCAGAATTTTTTTAATGTACATAAATGAGCTTGCATCTTTCTCTTCAAACCTGCAAGAAGCACAATACTGGTTCTTGCCATATTTACAAATGCAACTAATATCAGTTGCCTGCATGAAACTCACTGTTGTTCATTTGCCCTGTTTTTTACCATTTATAATTCATCCAGATTATACTACTAATTAGCTACTGTTGGTAAACTTAGTATGTGCATGAGTCAATGCCTTGCTGATCTGGCTCTTCTTATTTGCTTATTTTTGTGGTTACAGATATATCAGAAAAAAAAAAACAACCCACATGGTTTGGGTGGTTTCTGTTCCAAGAAGCAAAATGTTCTTCAATTAGAGTAACTAATTAGGAAATTAAGTTTAACACCAAATGCAGTCATTCTATTTGAGAACTGGCATATTTGGGTAAATAGAAATGTTTCACACACAGTAGATATTGGTGATTGAAGTCTCAAGGGGAACAAAATATTGGTACTTGATTGGGGAAAATAATTCAATTTTAAATTATTTTATTGAGGTTTATTTTGTGGCAGATATTGTGAGTCAATTGTCCTATTTTCTTTCTCTCTCCCTTCCTTGCTAAAAAGCTGCAATTGGGTTCAGGGTATAATTGTGCTTAGGTAAATCTTACTCTTTTCAGTCTCCTTTGTGCTAAGAGGTAGCTGTAGTACCTTCTTTCTTGTCAAGGAGACAGAAGTAGATATTTGTTGGTGGTCTGTTCCTAAGAAAGCTTTTGCTTTATTGATGGAAGAGAATATTTTTGGCTATTATATTCTTACTCTCCTTTCTGCCTTGAATAGAACCTAATATCTACAATTGAGGCCATCATTCTACAATTATAAAGAAAAGCCCAAGAACATTGCAGGTACTTTAGCCCTGGCAACAATGAGCTATTGAACTGAGAGCTGCAGACTCCTACTCTTACATCTATGCTTCTTGATTTATGAGAAAAGTGAACCCTTACTTCAAAAATAACTACAAAATTTTTTTGTTACTTGCAGCTTAACACATTGAACAGACATATGGACTTCACTTTCTATCATACCTTTTAGGAGCACCACTCAAGTCTCTTATCCCTAGGTGGAAACTTCCGCATTAGCCAAGGTCGTCACAAAAACTGCCTCTAAATTCCATTCAATTTAAACCCATTCCAATTACATGAACATTTATTTGAGTTGTAGTTCTCAGAGAGTTTTCTGTTATGTATTGTATAAGCTATACTTAAATTCTTTTTCTAAGTAAAGAAAACTAAGGGTCAGAGAAGACGAGTAATATTTTAAATAACATAGAGCTAATAATAAATGGCTAATTCAAAACTAAAGCTCAAGTTTTCTGCTTCCCTTTATGTTTTTCCCCCCACAATACACTGCATCTGGGTCAAAAAGGAATGACAATGATAATGTAGCCCAGACTTCAATACTAGCACTGGAAAATTTTACCA